>SJYV01028894.1:99480-151003 GCA_006410875.1 Neotragus pygmaeus | reverse complement strand
GTTGATGCTTTATTCATGCAACAACTATTTACTGAGTGCCTTCTATTTCCAGATGTTATTCTGGGTGCTTGGGCTACTGCTGTGAACAAAACAGACAACACTCTCTGTGCCTATGAAGCTTACATTCTAGTGAGGAGAGACATGTTTAAGCAAAATCTGTGAAATACATAGTTCATTATATATATATAATTTATGGAAACATAATGTAAAATACAGAGTACACTAGAAGGCCGTGTATGCTTATGGAAGCATAGGATGCTAAATAGGATGAACCAGGAAGGGCAGAAAGGCCTGAAGGAGGTGAGGGAATGAGCTCTGTGGCCATTTGGAAAAGCATTCCAGGCAGAGAGAACCAGTGCAACTGCCCCAAGATGGGAGAGTGCCTGGTTTGTTGGAGGAACAACAAGGAAGCCAGTGTGAATGGAGCAGAGTTAGTGAAAAGCAGAGTAAAAGATGAGGCCAGAGAAGTAAGAGAAGGGGTAGTTTTTCGAGGGCTTTATGGACCACAGGGAGAACTTTAATTTTTATCAGAAGTTGTGAGTGAAGAAAGAACATGAATTGACCATACTGAAATGCTGTATTAGCAGTAGACTGTAGGGGGCAGGATGGGGAGCAGGAAAAAAGGCTCCTGTGATTATCCAGGTAAGAGACTGGTGATTTGTTGTTGTTCACTCGCCAGGGGAAGGGATAAACAGGGAGTTTGGAATTGACATGTACACAGTGCTATATTTAAAATATTAATAGATAACCAAAAAGGACCTACTTTATAGTACAGGGAACTGACTCTTTGTGACCCCATGGATGTGAGAGCCGACTCATTGGAAAAGACCCTGATGCTGGGAAAGATTGAAGGCAAAAGGAGAAGGGGACGGCAGAGGATGAGATGGTTAGATACATGGATTTGAGCAAACTCTGGGAGTTAGTGGAGGACAGGGTGATACTTGGGGCCAAAACAGTGTTATTGGAGGTGAAGACAAGGGTTTGGATTCTGGATATAATCTGAAGGAAGAGTCTTCCAGACTGGATATGGGATTGTTGGAAAGAGAGGGGTCAAGGATATGTCCAGGAATTCTTGACCTGAGAATGGAGTTGATAGCCCCACAAATGGGAAACCCTGGGGCTGGAGCTTGTTTGGAGAAAGACCAGGAGTACACTTTGGACCTGTCAAATGAGAGCTGGACACCAAGGTGGAGATGTGAAGGGATATGTGAATCTAGGATGGATGTGGGGAGTGTTGGGCTGGAGAGACACAGCTGGGAGTTGTCAGTATATTTATGATCTTTAAACTCCTGAACCTGGGTGAGCTTCCCTAAGGGATAAGTAGAATGGAGAAGAGGAGAGGTCCAAGGCCTGAGCTGGCTCTCTGGGACTCTGTGTCTTTAAGAGGTCTGGGAGATGGGAGAAATCATTCCAGGAGGCTGAGAAGAGGCCCCCATGGAGGTTCCAGAGGGTTGGGCACCCTGGAAGCCAAGCCAAGCAAGTAGATGAGAGAGAGAGAGTGAAGCTGGATCTCAAGCAAAGGTTTAAGTGGATGAAATCTGGGACTTGACTGCTGGACTTAGCAGCTACACAGAGGTCACTGTATGAGACCTTGAGAGACCAGTTCGAAGCTCTGGGAGGGGGGTGTCAAAACCGAGATTGGAGAAGTGAAAATTACGCAGTCAGACAACTCCATGAATTGTGCCATTAAAGTGAACAGATAAGTGGGGCAGAAGTTCCAGAAAGAGTGAGGTCAAGGCAACCTTTCTTTAAAAAATATATATATTATTTTTGGCTGTGCTGAGTCTTCGTTGCTTTCTGAGGGCTTTCTCTAGTTGCGACAGCTGTGGGCTATTCTTCACTGCAGCATATGGGCCTCTAGTTGCAGTGGCTGCTTCTGTTGTAAACACAGGCCGTAGGCGCAAGGGCTTCAGAAGTTGCAGCTCATGGACTCAGTAGTTGTGGCACAGGGGCTTTAGTTGTTCTGAGCCTCGTGGAATCTTCCTGGACCAGGGATCGAACCCACGTCCCCTGCATTGTCAGGCCAATTCTTATCCACTGAGCCACCAGGAAAGTCCAAGACAACCTTTCTTATGGGAGAAAGAGTGATATGTTCTTTGCTGATGACAATAATGTAGAAGAGAAGGACAAATTGATGATAATGTAGGGAGCAAGGGGAGAATTGCTGGAGTGTGTCCCTGAAAAGGTGGTGGAGAGATTGACCCAAGCTAGGAGTGGGGTTGGTTTATCCCTAGGACAGATGGAGAGTAGAGAAAACTGCCGCAGGACCAGGACGGGTGAGTAATTGGGTGGGGGCTTCTGGAAGTTTTCTTCTGACTCTGTTTCTCAGTAAAAGAAAGCAGAATCAGTGTTTGAAGAGTGAGGTTCGGGAAGGGGAGTAGAAAGGGGAGAGGTGCTGCAAATGGGCTTGGATTTGCTCTGAGGGAGGCAGGGCTAAAGCCTAGGCCGTGGCTTTCTCTAAGTGTCAGAACCTCAAACAGGGAGGAACTTTGCGTCTCAGTATCCTGTGCTCTTGGAGAAGGGCATGGCAACCCCCTCCAGCATTCCTGCTTGGAGAATCCCATGGACAGAGGAGCCTAGCAGGCTGCAGTCCCGTAGGGTCCTAAAAAGTCGGACACAACTGAAGCGATAGAGCACGCACTGCACGCGGTTATAGAGGGGGCCAAAAGTTTGGTCGGCGCCCGGCGGCGCGGGCTCCAGGGAAGTGGGCGGGGCCGGAAGATGCCCACGCCCTGCCCACCTCCACCTGGTCTACAGGGGACCAGCTGCTGAGCGCCAGAGTGTTCTTCGAGAACTTCAAGTACGAGGACGCGCTCCGCCTGCTGCAATGCGCCGAGCCTTACAAGGTCTCCTTCTGTCTGAAGCGCACTGTACCCACCGGGGACCTGGCGCTGCGGCCCGGGACCGTGGCTGGCTACGAGATCAAGGGCCCGCGGGCCAAGGTGGCCAAGCTGGTACGCGTGCTTAGCCCGGCCCCGGCCCTGGACTGCCCCAGCGATCCTGTCTCTGCGCCGTGAGCCCCACTGCCCCACACCCGTGGGCCAGCCTTGCCCTCTGTCTCGTCACTAACCCAGCGCTAATCCCATCCACTGCCTCCTGTTCTCTGCCCCTAAACTCCTCCCTGGGGAGGGGGATCCACCCACCCAAACCAGGATCCTCACCCACCAGTGGTTCTGAACCAGGGAGGCCACGTTCAGTCAAGCCTAAGGGTGGCTCACTTACTACTGGGTGACTCTGGAGGAACTTCTTTACCTCCTTGGGCCTCAGTTTCCCCATCTCTAAAGTGAGGGTATTGGGGAAAATGGTGGACGAGGAGCCGGAAGTCTTGGGTCACGGTTTATGCACCCCTGGTGATGCTCTGTAAGGTCCAAATTACAGGCTTTGGCTTCCTGGGCAGTCGTGGTGACATGACAGGCAGGAAGTGGGGATGGTGCTCTGGAGACAACATGCTCCCTCCAACACGTCCCCATCCTGGTAAAATGACATGGGGCTTCCCCCTGTCCACCCCAGGCCTCCCACTGTCCCACCGCCTCCTGCCTCTCTCCTCTCTCCCCAGAACATCCAGAGTCTGTCCCCTGTGAAGAAGAAGAAGATGGTGATGCCCGGGGCCCTGGGGGCCCCTGCAGACCTGGCCCCTGTTGACGTCGAATTCTCCTTTCCCAAGTTCTCCCGTCTGCGTCGAGGCCTCAAAGCCGAGGCTGTCGAGGGTCCTGTCCCAGCTGCCCCCACCCGCCGGCGCCTCCAGCTGCCTCGGCTGCGGGTCCGAGAAGTGGCCGAAGAGGCCCAGGTAGCCAGGCTGGCGGCCGCCGCTCCTCCCCCACGGAAGGCCAAAGCAGAGGCTGAGGTGGCAGCAGGACCCCGTTTCACGGCTCCCCAGGTGGAGTTGGTTGGGCCCCGGCTGCCAGGTGCCGAGGTGGGTGTCCCCCAGGTCCCAGCCCCCAAGGGGGAGGCGGCCCCTGCAGCAGAGGCCGTCAGCGGCTTTGCCCTCCACCTGCCAACCCTTGGGCTGGGAGCCCCAGCTGCCCCTGCCGTGGAGCCTGCGGCTGTAGGGATCCAGGTCCCCCAAGTGGAGCTGCCCTCCTTGCCCTCACTACCTGCTCTGCCCACACNTGGCTGGATGGCATCACTGACTGGATGGACATGAGTCTGAGTGAACTCTGGGAGTTGGTAATGGACAGGGCAGCCTGGCGTGCTATGATTCATGGGATCGCAGAGTCAGACATGACTGAGCAACTGAACTGAACTGAACTGATCTTCAGTTAACAATGCATTCATGTTTTAATATATTTTCCCCTATATAATCGGGGCCATATGGCAGAGCAGAAAGAAATAGGGCTTTGGTATGAAATGACTCTGAAGTCTAATATAGAACTTTCCATTGGCTTTCCATTTGGCTTAATATCCTTATTCCCTTGAGTCCCAGGATCTCCTATTCACAAAGAAGCCTTTACACAAATAAATGCTTAAACAACATGAGAGTTCAGAAATGCAGCAAAATCAGTGGCAGTTCTATATTTATTACAATATGTTTATTTTACATTAAGTTTTCATATGCTGTCTTATCTCTTAGAAAATCTGCATGCAACTCACCTCAGAGCTGGAGGCGTCAGAGACACTGCCTAGAAATGCCTTATACTAAGAATGGGCCACAACAAAAAACAGACTCAGTATGTGGTAAGTAAGGAATATGTTTGCTGCTACAAAAGCCAGGGATGTCATGTCTCCTTTCACTTCAATTCAGTTCAGTTGCTCAGTCGTGTCTGACTCTTTATGACTCCACGAACCTCAGGAAGTCAGGCCGCCCTGTCCATCACTAGCTCCCGGAGTTTACCCAAACTATGTCCATCAAGTCGATGATGCCATTCAATCACCCCATTCTCTGTTGTCCCCTTCTCCTGCTGCCCTCAATATTTCCCAGCATTAGGGTCTTTTCCAATGAGTCAGCTCTTTGCATCAGGTGGCCAAAGTACTGGAGTTTCNTTTTTCCTGTGGTCATGTATCGAAGTGAGAGTTGGACTGTGAAGAAGGGAAGAATTGATGCTTTTGAACTGTGGTGTTGGAGAAGACTCTTGAGAGTCCCTTGGACTGCAAGGAGATCCAACCAGTCCATTCTGAAGGAGATCAGCCCTGGGGTTTCTTTGGAAGGAATGATGCTGAAGCTGAAACTCCAGTACTTTGGTTGCCTCATGTGAAGAGTTGACTCATTGGGAAAGATCCTGATGCTGGAAGGGATTGGGGGCAGGAGGAGAAAGGGATGACCGAGGATGAGATGGCTGGATGGCATCACTGAATCAAANGCTGAAACTCCAGTACTTTGGTTGCCTCATGTGAAGAGTTGACTCATTGGGAAAGATCCTGATGCTGGAAGGGATTGGGGGCAGGAGGAGAAAGGGATGACCGAGGATGAGATGGCTGGATGGCATCACTGACTCGATGGACGTGAGTCTGAGTGAACTCCGGGAGTTGGTGATGGACAGGGAGGCCTGGTGTGCTGCGATTCTTGGGGTCGCAAAGAGTCAGACATGACTGAGTGACTGAACTGAACTGAATATTTCAGACTGAATACAGTCCACAAGAGGTCTCTGGGATTAAACAAAAATAAATGGTGTAATGCAATGAGATAGACAACAAGCATCTATTGCCTGATTATAGAATGGACCACTGTTTTTAAGGACAAATCAGAACTTATGGGAAAAGCTCTGAAGTAGAGACATGAACTTCTATAAAGTATATGAAATAAGACATGCTAATGGTCCTGCCATGTATACTAGCTGGGAGAATATTTCTGCCAACTTTGAAATTTGCTTAAAAATTGAATACTTCTAACTTGAGAAAAACTCTATTTGAATTTAGTGTTCAAGCAGGGTAGAAAAAAAATAAATGATCTTTATTCTAGCAAGATATTTAAAAAATTAATTACATCATACTTTACTTCTTTCAGAATGGCAGGCTTGGTTGTCGAGGAAATTCTCACAACAGAACAATACATTTTAAGGAAGAGCAAAACCTGAAATGCGAAGGAACTAGTGAGAAATGAAATGGAAAATATGTGTAAACCTAAACAAATACTGTGTATATGTATATAGACAAGAGAATGAAAATGTAGAATAGCACAGTTGTACATTAGGTAGGGGATGATTATATTTATAGTGGTTTATGAGTTGTGTGTCATTCTGAAGAGGAATTAATTGTCCAATATTAGAATTTGGGTGTAAAGTTCAAAGATAAAAGGTAAAAGAAATGAAGGATCCATGTTGCTAAAACAGTAAGAAAAGACAAAAGCAATAGTATAGAAAAATAGGACAAACAGAAAAAGTTAAGTTTATAAGTATGTTTGAATAGATTAACAACCTCAGTAAAAATGAATTAATTATACAGAAATCTGCAAAAGGGAAGAGTAGAAATTAGAGTTTAGATATACAATCTGGAAGGGCACCAGTAGGCTTATGAACAATGAATAACATAGAGTGTTGCTCACTCCACAGTTCTGTGATGGTTAAGTTGTACCCCACGGCCATTGCTGACTGATGGTACACTCAGAGAAGATACTAAGACAGGAACAGGTGCTTTGGACAAGCAGGCCTTTGGTTATATGTGTTTCTCAGGAAGAATTTTAATGAACCCAGATTCTCACATCTTCCAGTACATATGAAAGCATAAAGATCTTGAGATAGCTGTTCTTTGTGAATAGCAGTAATCTTTTACCAAGATGTATGCATGAAAAGTGAAAAAAGTGAAAGTCACTCAGTTGTGTCTGACTCTCTGCGATCCTACAGACTGTAACCCACCAGTCCATGGAATTGTTCAGGCAAGAATACTGGAGTGGGTAGCCATTCCCTTCTCCAGGGGATCTTCTCAACCCAGGAATAGAACCAGGGTTTTCTGCATTGCAGGCAGATTCTTTACTGTTGGAGCCACCAGGGAACCCCTTGAATACATGTATTTCCTAGCTAAAAATCATATATAAACTGGCTTTCCTTTACCTCTTTGAAACAGTTTCTCACCTAGGCTATAGTCCTCAGCAAGGCCCTGAATACAAGTTAAACTCACAACTCTAATGATGCGCAGTTTTCTTTATGTTGACCAGTGATCATGATAATAAAACCATTAGTATCCAAATAAATAAACATATACTTTTGAAAAATATCAAAGAAACTGTAAATAGGTATGTATTCTATCTATATTTATGGAAAAAACACAAAATCATAAATAAATTCTCCATAAAAATGTTTAAATTCAAGGCAATTCTACCAGAATTACAGCAGATTTTATATGGAACTTAAAAATCTCTTCTGCATTTTATATGGACATAGCCAAAGATTGGCAAAGACTTCCTGAAGAAAGAAGATTATGTGACAACTTTCCCTATGAGGTATCACAATACAAATTATTAAGATCATATCTGTTGGTTCAGGCTGGGATGACGACATATGACATAGTTTAATGAATCATGTGATGCAGATACTAAACAATCAGAATAGACTCTGACCATCAGAATACAGATCTAACAAATGAGAACAAATAAGAGCAGATGTCTTGTACTGGTATATGTTTGCTGAATAACAGTAATGCCTTTGACCCAAAATTTGATATGCCTTCCTCAAAGGAAACATATTGGAAAGTGGGAACAATCGGTCCAGATCTTCCATCAAAAAGAGATGGCCGGTCTTCCTGGCTTCTCACAGGAGAAACATGCTTGTAAATATTGATGGTGACTGTCCCCCGTAACTTTGCCAGATGTCTTCTCTTGTCCTTTCTAATCCATAATGATTTATCAAGAACTTCTTTCTTAATTTAAACTTAAGTATTTAGTTACATTCCTTGTCCTGTGGCAGTTCTAAGAATGAGTTTCATTTAGACTTTGCAGCCTGAAGAACTATGTAGTTTTGGGGAAATGCTAACTATTTTATTTAAACAGGTTGAATTGATATATTTTTCTAAAAGCAAGTGATGGTCCTCTCCTCAGTTTTCACATGGCATCCAGCTGTTCTTGGCAGGTATTGTCTTGTCCCAGGAAGCAGTGATTGATATATTAGGAAATGGCTTTGACAATAGCCCAGAGTGGCACATGTGAAATTGAATTGCCTCTGTAATTTTCTTTTCTTATTCCTTTATTATGTGGTTTACAGGAAATGGTAAGGATAGAAACACTACCAATTTCTACTATTCAATGATTAATGAAATTTAAAGTGAGTCAGTTATAGAGAGTCAAAATTAAAGTATCTCCAAGGTTTAGGTTAATGTGAAAATGACCAAACATTTTGAGTCTTAATATAAAAATAAATACTGTAAATGTTTTCTTTTATTTTAACCACATACACCCCTCACATGAACATATTTGTAAAAACATGTTTCTATTTCACAAGAAAGCAGTGAACATGAATATGAAATCTAGTATACTCTGATTTGATGTACAAAATTACAAAGAGAAACAAAACATTAGTTAGCCAAGGTAAAACCACTTTTCCAGGAATTCCCTTTTACCTGTAGTTTTGAATGAGGGTTGGCCACAGGAGATATGGTGAGATTTAGAGGGCAGAAATGGATCAGCTGCCATTAGCTCCTATGGTCGCTGTAGGGTACCACATGTAACTAGTGCATGCTGCTGGTGGTCTTCAGCTTATCTCTTTGGGATGAGGCAGCAGCCAATGAAGCTGCTAACCTTGACCACTACATTTGACCACACTTCCTTTGCCAGTAGACACATTCTTTCCCTCCTGCGAGAGGAGTTTTGTCTTCCTTTACCTCCTTCCCTGGTGGTGGTTTCCTTAGAAGGGACTATGGATCTTTCTAAGGACTTCTCATTTTTTTAGAGCTATAACGCAGGTATCCCAAAGAATAAAGTATAATTTGTGAGGAGTCTCAAACACCAAAAATTCCAAGATTTTGCTAATTTATATTGATAACATGTCTAAGGAACATATATGAGGGTGGTCATCAAGGTATATTGCATCAGAATGGAAGGAATATAAATCTGGACTCGGCTGAATTTGCTAATATGGATGCAACTAAAAAGAAGTTCTGGGTTCATTGTGTTAACCTGGACCACTCGGAGTAACTCTCACAATTTCTTTTGTTGGTTGACTGAAACTTGGACCCAAAGTTGACCCACACTGAAGAAAAAGTTGAGTTGCCAAACTTTTGGTGAAAGATAGAGATCAGTATCTAAAGGTGTAAGGATATCAGAACTCTAAAGTGGATTTATCATATGTTAATAACTCCCATACCGAGCTCCTAACCTTTTCTTCCAGAAGGGTCTGAAGAACCATCCCTTCATCAAGGTTGTGAGAAATAAGCATCAACATCCTTGAAGGTCTCTGTTGCAGCTGTTGTTGGCAGGTGATACGTGACATTAGAAACTGCTGTCAGTCAAACTCTAGGCTCGATTTCAGTGGAGATAATGGGACCCCAGAGTGCTAGAGGTCAAGTTGTAGCACAAAATTGCCAAAGAGAAGTTGGATGTAGTCACAGGCAGCAGAGAGTAAGTATAGTAGTTTGATCCTTAGAGATTGCTGGTATTGGCTAATTGATTCAGCTGTGCCAGATCTGAACTATGTGAAGAAATCTGTAAAGTGTTACCTGATTTGAACAACCAGGCAGTTTCTAGTTCGGTAAACAAGTCTGAATTTAATTCCTTCAGCCATCCCCAACCTTAGGCCAATTCGACTATACCTGACCATTGAATGGAATAGAGGACCCTGTTATATACCCTTCACTATTAACAATGATACTGATAAAGACAGGATCTCACTTTGCCCTTGTACTACTCAGCTTCGACTAGTGTTCCATTAATCCCTGTTGTATGCTGCTGCTGCTGCTAAGTCACTTCAGTCGTGTCTGACTCTGCGACCCCATAGATGGCAGCCCACCAGGNATTCGACTATACCTGACCATTGAATGGAATAGAGGACCCTGTTATATTACCCTTCACTATTAACAATGATACTGATAAAGACAGGATCTCACTTTGCCCTTGTACTACTCAGCCTTGACTAGTGTTCCATTAATCCCTGTTGTATGCTGCTGCTGCTGCTAAGTCACTTCAGTCGTGTCCGACTCTGCGACCCCATAGATGGCAGCCCACCAGGCTCCCCCGTCCCTGGGATTCTCCAGGCAAGAACACTGGAGTGGGTTGCCATTTACTTCTCAGTGAAAGTGAAGTCACTCAGTCATGTCCGACTCTTAGTTACCCCATAGACTGCAGCCTACCAGGCTCCTCCGTCCATGGGATTTTCCAGGCAAGAGTACTATTGTATGCTATCTTTATATAAAATTTTGGTATTTTATTCATCACAGAGTTTTGCAGTAATTTGATTTTTAAAGTAGTTTATTAAAATGTTTATCTTGATGACTAAGCATTTGTGTGTGTGTGTGTCTATGGCAGAGTCATGTCAGACTCTGTGACACCATGAGTCAGTCACCATGACTCTGTGACACGCCTGCAAGGCTCCTCTGTCCATGGAATTTTCCAGGCACAAATACTGGAGTGGGCTGCCATTTCCTACTCCAGGGAATCTTTCTGGCTCAGGGAATCGAACCTGGGTCTCTTGCATCTCCTGCATTGGCAGGCGGATCCTTTACCACTGCGCCACCTGGGAAACTTCTTGGGTCTCCATGAAGTTTTGTACCAAGGACTAGTGTCTCAGTCAGTTCCCCGCCTTGTATCTGGCTCTTTCCAGATCTCTTCCAGCTTTTCTGCTTCTGGGCCAGACACATGTGCAGTTCTGTAATAAACTCCCATTTCTTCTGGAGCTCTCCTGCATGGTTGAGATTGGAGGTGGTGAGAGAGAGAGAGAGAGAGAGAGAGACAATCGTTAAATTTTGACCAGGTGATTTCAGTTTGTTGGTGTTTCAGGTTCTATTTATCCTCATTCTCCCCTGCTTCATATTGTGCTTTTCCAAGTCAAATTCTGGTCCTGCTGACTGACAGTAAGTTCAAGCCCACCACCAGACATAGAAGTAACAGCTTTTCATAGATTTCTTCACCAGATCCCACAGTTGTGCAAGATCTAATCTCTGTACTAAACCCTTTATTCCATATTGCTCATAACAGCCCTGCTTCTCTGCTTCAGCCCTAACTAATGCACCCTCAGAGTGCCTGGTGATTTTTCTTTATTTTTCCTTTAAACATTCCTCTGTACTTCCTGAACTCTGAATTTTTTGGTTCCACCCTGATAGCTTGCCAGATATGTACTGACGTCTTTGAACTTCAGCAGCTTATATTGCTTGAGTTCTTTGCCAGCAGAATTTTTAGCTCTCATTTACATAAGCATCTGGCAGATTCTTTCTGACTGTTCAACAGATGTGACCAGGCATATCTGGCTTTCTTTTTGTCAAGCTGGCTACCCAATATTTCACAACTCTTTGAAATGCAACCCCAATTAATAAATAACCTAGGATATGTCCTTTAAAACTATTCAGATAAGTAGATACTCTCTCCTATATATTGCCCTATCAAGGACTTGAAAGTTGGTTTTTAATATTTGTCTGTAATCATACTTCTCACCAGCATATTTCTTTTGTAGGTGGAAGATCTGTTCCTCAAAAAAAAAAAAAAAAAAAAGATTTTCTAGACTTACCATCTGTATTAACTTCCTTGGGTTGCATAACAAAGTGCTGCAAAACGGGATGGCTTAAAACAAGAGAAATTTATTGTCTCATAGTTCTGGAGGCAGCAAGTCCAAAATCAAGGTGCTGGCAGGCCCACCCTTCCTCTGAAACTAGAGGAATCCTTCCTTGCCTCTTGGTACTCCTGGTGGNTTAACTTCCTTGGGTTGCATAACAAAGTGCTGCAAAACGGGATTGCTTAAAACAAGAGAAATTTATTGTCTCATAGTTCTGGAGGCAGCAAGTCCAAAATCAAGGTGCTGGCAGGCCCACCCTTCCTCTGAAACTAGAGGAATCCTTCCTTGCCTCTTGGTACTCCTGGTGGCTTGCCAGCAGTCATTGGTGTTCTTTGGCTTATAGCTCCAATCTCTAAGTTTATCATCACATGGCTGGCTGTGTGTGTGTGTGTGTGTGTGTGTACCTAGCTTCTAACCATTTCTTCCTGTTAGGTATCTAATAGCATCATTGTCAGCCTCCTTGGCCCTATCTTGCAGCATCCTTAAAATGTGGTGCTAAGTAAGTTTTGATCAGAACAGAAAATAGTGGAATTATTATTCTATTCTCTTATTCCCTTCATTATTGCACTTATGCGATGAATATTCACTGAGCTTCTATTCCGCGTCTCATGTTTTGCTTGTGTTGAGGATACTCTAGAGTGGAAAAGAGACAAAGCTTCTGTCTTCGTGGAGTGTACATTCTAATTAGGGATGGTGGACAGTCAGCACCCAGACTTATGCTAGAATTCCAATTATCTCAAAAGTGCTGTGAGCAGGGTAATTGAAGAGCAGTGATGGGAGTGTTATTTGAGAATGTCTTTGAGAAAGCAAGCAAAAAGACTCTCAGGTGGGAGTGTGGTGTATATGGGGAATTGAAGGTACAGCAGGGAGGCCAGGCTGGCTGGAGTACACAAAGGAATGCCAGGAAAGAAGGAGAGCTCATCACAGCCTCATCCACAGCAGGACTTTTGTCCTAGACGTGAATTTAGTTGAAGGGTTTTAAGCATCCGAGTCACATGATACAACATTTTAAAAGATGATTCCAGCTGCTGTATTAGAATAGGCTCTTGTAGAACTCTGAAGAGAAAGCAGACACATCTATTTTCAGGCCATTTACAATAGTGCAGTTGAGAGATAATGGTCACATGGACCAATGTGATAGTCACAGTGGTGATGAAGAGGTCAGATCCAGGATGTGGTTTGAAGACATAGGCCTTCAGGATTTGCTGATGGATTCAAGCATAAATGAGGGAAAAAGGAAAGTGAAAGGAAAGGAGAGTGAAGCCACTCAGTCGTGTCCAACTCTTTGTGACCCCATGGACTGTAGTATACAAGGCTCCTCCGTCCATGGGATTTTCCACGCAAGAGTACTGGAGTGGGTTTGCCATTTCCTTCTCCAAAATGAGGGAAAAGATGACTATTAAATAGACCTCTAGTACTTAGAGGTTTCAAAGAAGAAGAGGCCTCTTTGGAGGATATTGAGAAGAAGTGGCCTATGAAGCAAAATGAATCTAAGAGTGAGGCAAATAGCAAAAGGCAAATAGAGAAGATGTATTCAAAAGGAGGATGTTGTCAACTGGATACATGCTCCTGTTAGGTCAGGTAGCATAAGGGCAAAGAAATGACCACTGGAGGTCATTGGTGAGGTGCCATGAGCAGTCTCTATGGAATTTGAAGAGGAAGTGTGAGCTGAGGTAAAATTGTGAATGAAGACAACCGTTATTACAATCACGACTGCAATCCAAATTATTGTCGAAACACATACCCATGAGTTTCATTTCCACAAGTTAACTCCTTTCAGATTGTCTACCAGCTGTTCTTGAAGCTTTCCAGATGGCTGATGGGCATGTACCCAGGAGCAATTTCCTAAATGGTTGTCCGCTCAGCCGCCTTATCTGTCCTCTGCTGACTAGTTATAAATATTAGTTTTCATAAAAACTAGATGAGACACAACATGTTCCAAAGATACTTTATATAAATTTTCATAAAAACTAGAAAATTAGATTCATTTCAGATTCCCTCCCCCTTTCTTTGCCACGATTACTTCATATTGTGTATTACACTTTCTTCAGGAGGTATATATTATTTGGTTCTTTCTTTCTTCCTAATGTTGCAGCAGAAAACTTATTTTTGAGTTGTCATATTTTATTTCCATGATTTGGAGGTATCCAGTAGTTTTATTTTAATGCCTAACTTTATTTTACAATTTTTTAAATTCAGGTGTAGTTGATGTACAATATTTTGTAAGCTTCAAGTGTACAACACAGTAATTCACCGTTTTGAAAGGTTATGTTCCATTTATACTTATTATAAAATATTGGCCATATTCTGTGTGTTGTGTTATAAATCCTTGTAGGTTATTTATTTTATATACTAGTTTGTATCTCTTAATCCTGTACCCCTCCTCTGCTTCTCTTCCTTTCCCTCTCNTGAAAGGTTATGTTCCATTTATACTTATTATAAAATATTGGCCATATTCTGTGTGTTGTGTTATAAATCCTTGTAGGTTATTTATTTTATATACTAGTTTGTATCTCTTAATCCTGTACCCCTCCTCTGCTTCTCTTCCTTTCCCTCTCCCCACTAGTACCACTAGTTTATTCTCCATATCTTTGAGTCTGCTTATGTTTTATTATATTCACTAGTTTGTCGTATTTTTTAGATTGCACATATAAGTGCAATATCATACAGTATTTTTTTTTTTTCACTCAGTATAATACCCTTCAAGCCCATCCATGTTGTTGCATCAGGTAAAATTTCATTCTTTTTTTTTTATGGTTGAGTAGCGTTCCTTTGTGTGAGTACACACACACCACAGCTTCTTTATCCATTCATCAGTTGATGGACACTTAGATTGCTTCCATATATTGGCAATTATAAGTAATGCTGCTGTGAACATTGGAGTGCATGTATCTTTTTGAATAGTTGCTGTTATTTAGTCACTAAGTTGTGTCTGACTCTTTTGCAACCCATGGACTGTAGCCTGCTAGACTCCTCTGTTCATGAGATTTCCTGGGCAAGAATACTGAAGTGGGCTGCCATTTCCTTCTCTAGGGGATCTTCCCGACCCACAGATTGAACCCAGGTCTCCTGTATTGGCTTTTTCAGAATTTATACCCCGGAGTGAAATTGCTGGTTCACATGGTAGTTCTATTTTTACTTTTTGAGAAACCTTCATCCTGTTTTCCACAGTAGCTGCACCAATTTGCATCCCTACCAACAGTGTATTAGGGTTCCCCTTTCTCCATATCCTTGCCAACATTTGTTACTGTGGTTTTTTTTTTTTTTAATTATACCCATTCTTAAAGGTGTGAGGTGACACGTCATTGTTGTTTTGACATGCATTTAACTGATTACTAGTGATATTGAGCATCTTTTCTGTACCTGTTGGCCATCTGTATGTCTTTAGAAAAATGTCTTCTACTCATTTCTTTAATGAAGTCTTTTTTCTTTGTTGAATTTTGTGAACCGATTACATATTTTTGGATATTAACCCCTTATTGGTCATATAATTTGCAAATACTTTCTCCCCTTTAGAAGATTGTCGTTTCATTTCACCAATGGTTTCCTTTGCTGTGCAAAAGATTTTAAGTTTAATTAGGTCCCATTTGTTTTATTTTTGCTTTTATTTCCTTTGTTTTAGGAGACAGATCAAAAAATATTGCTATGATTTATATCAAATTGTGTTCTGCCTATATTTTCTTCCAGGAGTTTCAGATCTCACATTTAGCTCTTTAATCCATTTTGAATTTATTTTGTGTATTATATTAAAGGATATTCCAATTTCATTCTTTTACAAGTGGCTGTTCAGTTTTCCCAACACACTTATTGAACAGACTGTCCTTTTTCCACTGTATATTCTTGCATCCTTTNGGCGCCGGGGCAAGCGGGCCGGGGAGGGCGAGTGCAGGGAGGCGCTGCAGGACCCCGCTGCCCGGCTTTGCCCGGCTGCCTCGGGGACCGTGCAGCCTTTGGGATTTGGGGAGGGGGTCCCCCCACCCCGAGTCGACAGCTAAGGACCCATTGAGCTGGCTCCGCCGCGGGGAGGCGCGGGGTGCGCGGCCGGAGGCTCCACTCTCCAGCAGAGGCTGGAAAGGGCGGGGGCTCAGCGGGAGCCCCGACCCGAGCCCTCGCTGCGCCCCCAAGGAGACGGCCCTGCCCGCGAGGGTCCCCAGCTGAGCCAGACGGTGCCGGCTCTCCGAGCCGAAGGGCTTGGGGCGCGCAAAGAGAGGCAGCCTGCCGGCCCGGGCGCCTCGCTCCCGTCCCCACCAGCCTCGTGAGTCACGGCTGGAGCAAGGTTTTATTTTTAAAACGACTTCAAGGGGGGCTTAAGCAGCCTCCAACTTACCTCCCCGAGCGCGCGGTGGACTGTCAGCCTTGCTCGGGGCAGGGGACCAGGCCGGTGCACCTGGCAGCTGGAAGGATGGGACCTCCGGGCTGGAGGCCGGGGGCGGCCGGTGCCCCCACCCCAAGCCAGAGGCCGGGGGCCCGCCCCTCCTCCCGGAGACTGGAGGCTCAGGGCCGGAAGGTTGGGGAGTGTTGTTGCCCAGCTACAGTGAGCCCTGGCTGATCAGAGCTCCCCGAGGAGGAGAAAGTTGTGGTGTGGTTGACATCAGGGAGCTGCCCCAGGCTTCCCGGCGCCCCAGAGGGCTCTGAGGCTCTCTGGGGCATGTGTGGCTTCAAACAGCCCAAGTGGGCTGTGCGAGGCCCCTGTGGCTCAAGCCAGAGCGCTGATGCGAATAAATGAAGCCTGGGCTGGGGGCAGAGCTGGGGGCAGCTGGGTCCTACCCTGCCCCACTCTGGCCCCTGCATCCTCAGGGACAACAGGGACCAGTCTCTCTGATTTCCCTCCCCAGGTCAGCTTAGGAGCTGGGGAGCAGGCTGCCTGTGTGGGTGCATGGAGTCCATAGAATGCAGGATGCCACTGGCAGAGGAAGGTGGGCTGGGGCATGTCCCTCTCTGCTCAGCAGCCATGGGCAAGGTGGCCACGCTCAGGGGCTCCGGGCTCCGATTTCTGGAGTGAAAGCCAACAGCATGTCTTCCTGCCAGCTCCAGGAGGAGAGGCGCAAACATCGCCTGTCAGCTGGAGCCGACTCCGTGGGCGACTGTGCAGGGCTTCCTCGGAGGTTTAAAGGGAAATGGTCTGAGGTGCCAGCCAGGGTCCTTGCCCAGGAGGGGGTACTAAGCAGGCAGAGAGGAGGCCCTGGTAGGGGTGAGGGGCAGAAGGAGGCTGTCACATCCTGGCTGAGAGGTCAGCTGTGGGCTGAGAGCAGGAGAGAGGAGGGCAGAGTGTGTGTGTGAGGGTGGGGGGAGGGGGTTATGTGTGTGCCCCTGATCCCGTGATCTCACAGACAGCCGGGGCTGGACACTTCTGTAAAAAGTCTCCTCGGCCATGAGTTTAAGGCAGGCATGCCCCGGGGTGGCTGGAGCCTGCAGGAGTTCCCCTAAACCCCGGCCTGCGGGCCTTCGTTCTTCCACTTACTGGCTGAAAGTCCTTGCTTCTCTGAACCTCACTTTGCCTTGCTGAGTGTACTCACCCCTGAGGCTGAGCTTGGGGGAGCAGGGACAGGATGCATCACATCGTAGGGCGAGGTGGACAGATGTCTTGCTCCAGGGTTGAAGGGGTCCCCAAGGGCTCCGGGCACCTGCAGAGGCCTTGGATGGCCAAGGGGGTCAGGTTCCCCAAAGGCGGGGGGCTGGTGGTAGACAGTGTCAGCGTGTGTCTCCCCCACCCCCGCCAGGCANTACCATTTCTGTCCTTTATCGAGCCCATCTTTGCATGAAATGTTCCCTTGGTGTCTCTAATTTTCTTGAAGAGATCTCTAGTCTTTCCTATTCTGTTCTTTCCTCTATTTCTTTGCATTCATTCACTGAGGAAGGCTTTCTTACCTCTTCTTGCTATTCTTTGGAACTCTGCATTCAGATGCTTGTATCTCTCCTTTTCTCCTTTGCTTTTCGCTTCTCTTCTTTTCACAGCTCTTTGTAAGGCCTCCTCAGACAGCCATTTTGCTTTTTTGCATTTCTTTCCCATGGGGATGGTCTTGATCCCTGTCTCCTGTACAATGTCATGAACCTCATTCCATAGTTCATCAGGTACTCCATCTATCAGATCTAGTCCCTTAAATCTATTTCTCACTTCCACTGTATAATCATAAGAGATAAGGGATTTGATTTAGGTCATACCTGAATTAAATTCTTTACATCAATTACATCAATTAAATTCCTTCTAATAGATGTCTGCTGTCAAATAAAATAAATCTTTTGAAGGATTTTTTGAAACTCTCATAACACTTACTATTTGAATATTAATACTATATATGCACTCTGCTACATGATTTTTTTAAATTTTTATTTAGAATCAAATCTAAGAAAATGTCTTTCATTTTTGCTCCTCCAACCTATGCAGTTGTCTTGCAGATCTGAGAACACTTATAACTGTTAGGAACCTATTTCTTCTCACACTTGACATAGGGAATACTTGTTCACACATCCCCTAATGTGTTTTTAAAATTGCTAAATGAGCATCAATTATGTCTGTCTCTTGAGTTATATCAATCTGAACAAAAACGCACTGCTTTTATTGACATCATTACTGCAGAGTTGTTAATTAATCTGCCACTACTGTCACAACTTCATATATAGATGAGTGCCAGTTGAGAAATCAGTTATTTAACCATGCATTCCCCTAAAATGGTAGAATATTAAGTTTTTTACTAAATGAAATTTTTGCTTTCAAGTACAAAAGCAGTAAATTCTCATTACAGGAAACAAAAGTAAAAAATTAAAGTGCAAAGAAATCCAGAAATTTTTCTACCCATAGAAAGTCACCACTAATGCATTGGTCTCTATAATTCATGATTATTTGTATGCCTGTGTGTACATGTATCCATCATTATTTTAAAAACAATTTAATAATGTCTTGTGTACCATTTGATAATTTGTTTCAAATAGCAATACATTATAAAACATACTTCCATGCAAAGAGAAGCATTTATGTACCATCTCAACTATTTATATAGTATTCTGTTAGATAATACATCTCTTATTTAACCAGTTCCCAATGATTGGACATTTAGGCTTTTTCATTAGTTTGCTATGATCAACAGAACTAGAGCTGAATATTTTACACATTATTATTTATTTCCTTAGGAAAAATTGCTAAAAATGGAATTACTTTATAACTTGGTGACAAAATAACTAGCAGAATGAGTATAGCAATTTGTAATAACACCAGTGACTTTTCAAAAGGCCAGAGATGGAGAATAACTCTGTCCTTACCTTCACTGGTAAGAATACTGGTAAAGTAATGGTATCCTTACACACACACACACACACACACACACACACACACACACACACACACACACACACATATAGTGATGATTTATGGCTGCTAATATAAAGGCTAGAAATACCATATTGTTTTTATTTTCTTTAATTATTAATAAAGTTGAACATTATGTTCCCTTGTGCGTTGGATTTTTCAATACTTTTTTGACTGTATTCTTAAACATCTTAAAGATTTTAAGTGTTTCATATAATGAAGACATTAATACTTTGTCACATGTTATGCATATTTAACATTCAATTTTTATTTCTACCATTTTTATATTTATTGGATATATAGATGTTTTTCTGTTTTGTGCTATCAAGTCTATCATATTTCTCTTTGGATTTCTTCTTCAGATGAGGCCAGTTTCTTCCTTGCTTTTAGATTATATAAATGCTCTCTTATAGAAAATCAGGAATTGGAAGCCACACTAAGACACTTTATAGTTCAACCCCATCATTTTACAGTTAAGGAAAATATAATCCTTTCATGAATGTCCTAAGGCAATGCCTTTAATTTCTGCTACTGTCAGGACTAGAATCCAAGTCTTTGTCACTCCAGCTGTTGGAGAACTAATTAGATGAATGGTCTACTTCCTTTTGAAAGAGCTAGAATGAGATGCTTTGGCTGTTGACAATGAGGTGGGGTCAAGTTCAGAGGGAGTCTCCTTGCTCACTGCCCACACGCTCTACCCCAACTCAGGCTCTGCTTTCAAATCCTCTGAAAGGTGATTGATTCAGAGACCCGAGAAGACCTTGAAACAGTTCATGGGTAAAGAAAGATACAGTCTTCTAACGCCCACTGAATGGTGCAGAATGCTGAGAGATGTGAAGAATGTGGCGTTTTGCAGATATCCACTCCAGCTTCCTCAATTAAAAAAAAAAAATAAAAGACATCTTGGCTTGGAGATGATCACAGGATATTTACTTTAACATCTGTTAGACATGGTCCATGTCTTCTGAATTGGGCAATAGGAAAAAGGTGATTTACAATGACAAATTGCAGTGATTCTTGGTGACTGGAAGAACTCTGATGTGTTTCCTTGGCTAACACATGCGCATTTGGGTCTGGCAAGCTACTTTTTCCCTGATGGCTCACACAGTAAAGAATCTGCCTGCAATGTGGGAGACCAGGGTTTGATTCGTGGGTCAGGAAGAACCCCTGGAAGAGGGAATGGCAACCCACTCCAGTATTCTTGCCTGGAGAATCCCATGGACAGAGGAACCTGGCAAGCTATAGTCCATGGTGTCACAAAGAGTCAGACATGACTGAGCAACTAGCACACACACACAAGCTACTTCTCTCAGACCCAAAACCATTGTATTTCCTTAAGTTTGGCCTATAAGGAAATGTTTCCATGTCTTCATGCTTTCCATCAGGCTGATAATATTAAAACTGAAGTTCTTTTCTTAGGATTTGGGAATTAGCAGAGGCCAATCATCGTCTGTTGCCCATGCCAACCAGCTACAGGGTGCATGCCAAGCGAAGATTATATGGTATTTTAGAAGTAAGACACACATTAAATGCCAAAAACAGCCCTATTTTTCAACCAACACCTGTCTACCTCATCAGACAGCAGTAGTGATTAAGATTGATTTAATCTGCATTGGAGCAACTCTTTCAGTGAAGGCGGAAGGTGTCTACAGATAAACCCAGCACCAACAGTAACTGCCTCATCCTCTGCTCACTGAAATCATTTAATGAGGACTGCATCGCTGTCTCCACGCTGCGCTGAGAAGAAAGCTCGGGAGGTCAGGGCAGTTACCACCTGCTTATCAGGATTAGCGACCACTGTCCAAGAACTTGACTTTAAAGTGCTCCATTATCCAGCCGGAGCAAGAAATTCTCCAAGAGATTATGGAGAGGGAAAGTGGTTTTGCTGTGACCCGGTTAAAAACTGAGGCAGAATGAAAGGCAGACATGGGGACGAGAGAAAGGGCTGATCCTGCCATGAGTTACTGGAAAGAAAGGAGGAGCCAGGCACCAACTGATATTTTCAGATGAAACAGAATAAACCGGGAACTTTCATATCCATTCACCTGATTTGCTATGGGTATGAGGTCTTTTGAAACAACTCCATCTCTGAACCAAACTAAAATTATTTTCCCTCTTCCCCTCCCCTTAAAAAAAAAAAAAGTGATCTTGAAGAAAAAAAATCCTTCTCTGAACCATTCTTGCACATCTAATTATGGCACACACCACTTAGTGCTGTGATCGGAGCCATTTTAAGGAGATGAAGATTCTTTTTGCTCAGTAGGGGAGGGATGGAAAGGTCTGGCTTTTCAGGAAAATATAGATGGCCAAATGAATGTGACTTGAAATAAAATCAGCTTTGGCTCTGCTGGAAATTGACCCTCTGACCCTTTGCTTCCCAGTCCTCCACCACCACACCCACAGGCCTCCATTTCATGTTTCACCCTGGCGGGTCCCCAGGATACCCAGCTACAGATCTCCCTCCCATTAGCTGCAGGAATCCAGAATATCCATGGCAACCGGTCTCTAACCCCAGGGAGAAGGCAACAGAATTGAAAGGCTCCATTCTGTTTCTACATCTACAGCTCAGCAAATTGACAGCTTGGTGGTTCCCTCAGTTCCATTAGACTAGGAGATCTTTTTCTCCCTTCCTTTGTGTCATCTTTTTACCTGGGTAGGTCTTGGCCAAGGTTAAGGGATTTTTCTTATGGATATCTCCCCCCACTTCCAGCTACTTTTGCCCCTACCCTGAAGCCAGCTTCTTAAACCATCCTGGCTTGGCAGCATTTTTCTAAATAAAACACAGCATCGTCCTGCTATGGGTCTTTTTACCTTCCTACAAAAACATCCCTCATTTGATGTGCACGTTATACAAGTGACAACAGATATCTGATTTTGAGCAAACCAAGTTCTTTGTGAAACGAGATCTTATAAAAAGCAGCAAGAGATAATAACTTTGTCATGAAATTAAGTTGTAGCATCAAATAACTATAATCATGTCTATGTGATTGTTTGTGCCACACACACTTAGACGGTAGCAGATTGTGTAGTACTCTCATTGTTTGCCAAAGGAGCCTGAATAACTAATTTGCACTCCATGCCCTGTGGAATGGCAGCTGAGTCCCCACTGGATATGGAGAGACTTGACAGAAGCAAACCACTAGGTCTGCAGAAACAAAATGAGACAGTAATATTATGTACAGTACACAATCTAGAGTCTTATGTTGCATCCGTAGTTGCCCAGTAGGATTATAAAGGAAGGCAATCTGCCAGTCAGCATTTCTTAACCCTTTGGAGTAAAGGAGACCCCTTATGAAACCAATAATAGCTATAGATTTTCCTCCCAAGATGATGTATATATGTGTGAAATGGGAAGTTACATGGCATTTCCTGTTGTTCAGAGTTTGAGCAGAAACCTCAAAGGATGAGTATACAGTTCACATCAAGAACTTGGCATGTTCTCTGCAATGACCTAGAGGTGTAGGATGGCAGAGCGGGGAGGGGATATATGTATACTTACAGCTGATTTGCTTTGTTGTACAGCAGAAACTAACACAACATTATAAAGCAATTATACTCCAACAAAAAAAAATTAAAAAACAGAAAGTTCTTCCAGTTTAGATAAATTATGTATATATTCTAACTATAAATAGGTAAACAATAGTATGTTTCCCAAATTATAAAGTATATGTTGTGTGTGTGTGTGAGGCTTGATAGACTAGATAGAAAAGATTCTTTCCTGTTAATATTAAAATAGAAATTATTGCATTTATTTTGAATATATACCTAATAATACGCTCTTTACTCTTTAATTCTGCTAAATAAAAAGGAAAAAAAGAGCTTAGCACATCCTAAATAGGAAAATCATTCCCTAAAATAGTAACTCCTAAAGTATAGGAATACATGGAGATACGCCAAAACTTCTAAAGAAGCACACGGCCACAGATGGTTTTAGGAAATTAAGTTCTAGATTTTATAGAGAGAGATATATTTTCTTTGCACACTATCCCCTCACTACTATTTCATGAGAAAGGTAAATGTCTCACTCATCTCTAGCTCAACTTTGGTGTTCTGTCTGGGCTGTGAACGACTCCATGATCCCAAAGAGACAATATATATATAT
This sequence comes from Neotragus pygmaeus, assembly GCA_006410875.1. NCBI lineage: Eukaryota > Metazoa > Chordata > Mammalia > Artiodactyla > Bovidae > Neotragus > Neotragus pygmaeus. The sequence goes on along the minus strand of SJYV01028894.1, from coordinate 127,974 downwards.
TCATATCTGCCCTTCACTATGCCCCAGGTTTGGACCTCAGTAGCATATTTTACATGATAAAATATGGACAATTCCAAGTTTACTGCTAATAGATGAATAGTATATTATTGCATTAAAAGAATTGAGAGTATTGTGTTTTCTGGAACATGTATTTGGATTGCTGATTTTTTTAACTGTGCCAAAAGATTTTTTTAACTTGTGCCAAATATCTATTCAATTTTGTATTGCTTTCTGTCATTCTGTCTCTTCTCAATTTCTCACTACTACCTTGTACTTTTGTCTGGACTTACTTAATGGGAAGGCATTGTCCATTTCAGTGCAATAATACAATTAAGAGTTGAAATGAATCTTGTGTAACCCTACACTTAATTGGGGTCCAATACTTTCTTTTTATTGTTGTTGCTGATTTCCACTAAATCCTTGCTCATCCTCAAAACTGAAAGACACAGAAGAAAGTGGAAAAGGTGGTGGAGGAAGAGGAGAAGAAAAAAAAGAAAGGCCTCATCTTTTTTTCAGAAAGCAGATGTCTGATAAAAGTTTATTGTTATGGTTAGGATGCATTTATAAGAATGTGTAATATTTTTATGCTTTTATCAAGTGAGTACTAATAACTATTGTGATAACACATTTTAGAAGAAATTTTCTAAAAATATCTTATGATTACAGGAATTTAAATTTTTAAACTTAAATCTGCATTTTTATTGAAGAGAAGGATGAGAATAATGGACTGGAAAGCTTCAAAACATATTACAAGAGGAAAAATTCTTCAGCTGAAGTGAAATTGAAAAAAAAGACTTCTGGGGGAAAATAGAACACTGTAAAATCTCTGTTCAAAAAACAAAGAGTTATCCATTTTATTTGTGGGAGGTGTTTTATTTATTGAGGTGGGAATGGGTCATTGTGAGTTATCTAAAAGATGGCAGAGGGCATCAAATTACTGTGTACCCACTAGTTACATTTAAAAAAACAATGTAGAGGCTTTATTTTAAAATATTCATATTCGTAATAAGTAAAAAAATTACATCCTTTGACATGATTTAAATTTATAACTAAAGAGTTTAGATAGCAACATTAAAAAAGGAGCACACAGTTGAATTTTCAAAATAAGTTTCAGTGCTCTGTAAGTCAAAGATCTGGCAGATCAGTGACCTAAGATGGGTGAACAGTGGTACCAAAGTCCACCCATGAACACCCACCAGGCTACTGGGAGAAAGTGAAGAGACTGCGGTTTCCTTGGAGAGATTTCAGTGTGACAGGCTTCATTCTCATCCTTGCAGAGAAGAGTAGAGGACTTTCCTCACCTGAGCAAGAAAGAATTAGTGGCTCCACCTACAGTGAAGAGAAGACGAAGGGCAGTGTTGGAACAGCCACACTTCCAGAATCTGACATGGCAAATGCTCTATGAATTCTCAAATGGGCCAGAGGTACACCTCATGGGAGAGCTGAGCTGGATCATCTTGAGAGAAATTCTCCCAAGAAACTGTTGGAAGAACAACACAGAGGGGCTAGTCTCAGGAGCCAGGGGACCTGGGGAAATAGGGGTAATGGTAATGATCAGATGTGGCCACAAGAGCAGGCAAACTTGAAGGCAAGCAAAATGCAACTTGGCAACTAGCCATGAGGAGGTCTCTAAAAACACACACAAGAGCCCCATGAGAAAAGGGCCAACTTCTGATCTCGCTCACAGCTGGAGGACATCAACACCAAATAAAAAATGAATCCAAGGTAAAATCTCTTTTCTTTTTCTTACCTCTTTCCTTCCCTGAAGACCCTTCAAAAACAGCTGTCCAATAATGAAAAAAATAGAGAAGTAACCAATCCTTCCTCCCACTGGAAGACCTAAATGTAAGATCAGAAACTATAAAACTCCTAGAGGAAAACATAGGCAGAACACTCTCCGACATAAATCGCAGCAAGATCTTCCATAACCCACCTCCCAGAGTAATGGAAAAAAGAAAGCAAAAATAAACAAATGGGACCTAATTAAACTTAAAAGCATTTGCACAACAAAGAAGAGTACAAGCAATGTGAAAAGAAAGCCCTCAGAATGTGAGAAAATAACAGCAAATGAAACAACTGATAAAGAATTTATCTCCAAAATATATAAGCAGCCCATGCAGCTCAATACCAGAAAACTGAACAACCCAATCAAAACGTGGGCAGAAGATCTAAACAGAACTTTCTCCAAAGAACACACACAGATGGCTAATAAATACATGAAAAGATGCTCAACATCACTTACTATTAGAGAGATGCAAATCAAAACCACAATGAAGTACCATCTCACACGGATCAGAATGACCGTCATCAAAAATGTCTACAAATGTTTGAGAGGGTGTGGAGAAAAGGGAACCTTCTTACACTGTTGCTGGGAATGCAAACTGGTACAGCCAATATGGAGAACAGTGTGGAGATTTCTTTTAAAACTGGGAACAGAACTGCCATACAACCAGCAATCCCACTGCTAGGCATCTACCCCAAAGAAAACAGAATTGAAAGAGACACATGTACCGCAATGTTCATTGCAGCATTACTTACAACAGAGAGGACATGGAAGCAACCTAGATGTCCACTGGCAGAGGAATGAATAAGGAAGTTGTGGTATATATACACAATGGAATATTACTCAGCTAAAAAGTGAAAGTGAAGTCACTCAGTCGTGTCCGACTCTTTGCGACACAACCCCATGGACTGTAGCCTACCTGGCTCCTCCCTCCATGGGATTCTCCAGGCAAGAGTACTGGAGTGGGTTGCCATTTCCTTCTCCAACTCAGCTATAAAAAGGAATGCATTTGAGTCAGTTCTAATGAGGTGCTTGAAACTGGAGCCTGTTAAACAGTGAAGTAAGTCAGAAAGAGAAAGACAAACACCGTATATTAATACAAGTATATGGAATTTAGGAAGAAGGTACCGATGATCCTACATGCAGGGCAGCAAAGGAGACACAGACGTAAAGAACAGACTTTTGGACTCAGTGGGAGACGGTGAGGGTGGGATGATTTGAGAGAATAGCAATGAAATATGTACATTACCATGTGTAAAATAGATGACCGGTGCAAGTTCGATGCATGAAGCAGGGCACCCAAAGCCAGTGCTCTGGGACAACCCAGTGGGAAAGTGGGGGAGTGGAGGTGGAGGAATGTTCAGGATGGGGGAGACACATGTATTCCTGTGGCCCATTCATGCTGATATATGACAAAAATCATCACAATATTGTAATTATCCTCCAACTAAATAAACTATTTTTAAAAAAGAAAAAGATTCAATAAAAAGATTTGAAAAGGTTCCAGCTCTTATTCTCATTTTACCTTATTATATTTAACATGAAAAAATACATATTAAAATTTATTTTTTATGTCTTGTGATCATAAGGTACTTTGTATTTAGAAAATTTCTTCTGAAGTGTGTTATCATAATTCTCAGGAATCACTGACCAAAGCATAACCACTAGGAGAGAGAGAAACAAATTGGATTGGAGTTTGGTGTTAATATGATTTTAAAAACTAGACTGGACATTTTATTATCTACTAAGCATGACCAGGAAACACCTTGAGTCCTTACCAAATTTCTTTCAGTGAGTAGAGAATAATTAGAAGAAACAGTCCAAATGAATAAGGTAGTGATGAGAAACTTTCCTCTTCTACCCTGTATCTAATATATCCTTGTTCAGTACATTGTTATATGCTTCCAACAGCAGGAAAAGACTTACAGTCACCCACTACATCTGGACTCATTCGTGAGGCAAGCAATGAAGAGGAGGGAAGGCTCTTTGCAAGGGAAAAGCCAGTATTAAAAGGAAACTGAGTTTAAAAAAAAAAAAGGAAGGGAAGTGAGTTGACTTACTATTTATCTGAAAGAGACATCAGAATTGGAAGAGAATGAGTTCACTGAATGAGCTAGTTTAATTTTCTCTACCACCAATAGGAGGATCAGCAGAAAGAAGATGGAGAACAATTGTCTCACTTACTAGAAATAAGGAGAGTTACTCTTTTGTACACTGAGGTTGCACTCCTAAGTTATTACAAGCATGTGGAGCATGACTGGAGAATTGAAAGTGATGAGGTCATTGAGGAAGGTATATTTACACCTTCTCCATTTGGAGAAAGGGATGAACAGGAGACACAACAGCACCAACATCTAAGAGGCTGCCCCCCAAAAACAGCCCACTTGGAAGAGTGAGATTAAGCAGCTATCAAGTAAAGCCATGGACGCCAAGAAAAGAATTTCTCAGAGAGTGGTCTACTTCCTCAAATGCTGGCCAAAGTCCAAGCACTGTATGAACTGAAAAATGTCCTCTCGGTTTCGCAACAGAAAATAGAGTCAGTGGCTTTGGCAAGAACAATTTGACTAGTATGGCACAGGCAGAAACTGTATCTAAGGGACTATTTTTTAAAAATGTTTAGCAGTAGAGATGCTTAAGAGTAGACAACTTTTTCAAAAAGTCTGCAATAAAGAGGATGTGGTAGACTGTATTTGGAATTATTCACTTCCCTTATTAGAGGATGACTGGGCATCTCTACCCATTAACTTGTAACTTGCAGTGCTCCCCTATAGGAGGTGGGTGTCTCTCCATCCTATAGATCCTGTTCCCAGTCAAATAGTTGGCCTTGGGAAACCGAATGTGAGTAGAGCAGGAGGGAATAGTTAGAATAGGAAATTTTCCCACAGAGATTTTTCTTTTTCCTATGATGGGAAAGTGTAAGGCATGTTTAAATGCAAATAGGAAGGGACTTCCCTGGTTGTCCAGTGGTTACCTGGTTACCTTCCAATGCAGGGGACATGAGTTCCACCCTTGGTCCAGGGACTAAGATACTACACAGTGAAAGTTGTTCAGTCGTGTCCAACTCTTTGTGACCCTGTAGACTATACAGTCCATGGAATTCTCCAGGCCAGAATACTGGAGTGGGTAGCCGCCATTCCCTTCTCTGAGGGATCTTCCCAACCCAGGGATCGAACCCAGATCTCCGGCATTGCAGGTGGATTCTCTACCAGTTGAGTCACGAGGGAAGCCCCAGTGTCATGGGGCAACTAAGCCCGTGCACCACAACTACTGAGCCCTTGTTCCCTGGAGCCCTCACGCCACAGCTGGAGAGCCTGCACATCGCAACTAAAGAGAAGCCCTCCAGCCCCAAGGAAAGATCCAACATGCTGCAACTTAGACCTAACACAGACAAATAAATGTGTGAGTGCCTGCTGTCATTTCAGTCATGTCCGACTCTGTGATTCTACAGACTGTAGCCCATCAGGCTCCTCTGTCCATGGGGTTCTCCGGGCAAGGATGGTGGAGTGGGTTGCCATGCTCTCCTCCAGGGGATCTTCTCAACCCAGGTATTGAACCTACACATCCCACATTACAGGCAGATTCTTTACCATCTGAGCCACCAGGGACGCCCCAGCCAAATAAATAATTTTTTTTAATGCATGCTTAAAGATACAGAAGAGATGGGATCACCAATGTAGCAAGAATCTTGAGAAGACAGAAAGAGATTGACCTCCAGTAAGAATGAAGATAACTTGCCCATTGGAGGAAACTCACCTCTCCCATTCACAAGAAATAAGGAGGAAAGGATGGGTGTGAAACAAGATAAGTCTGCAGATTAAGAGCTGGCACAGAGTCAAAATGGTATCTAATGGCTCCTCAAACTCACTTGATGAGGGATAGGGTTAAGACAGACCAGGATGGGAAAAGCGAAGTGGTATTTGGGGAGAAAGGTGGAAAAACGCTTTTTGCTATTTTTGCTTTTTTTAAGATACCCTAGAAAACCAGAAAAACAGGTAACTTTAGTCTTAAACTGAGGGGTATTATCGAGACAGAAGAAAGAAAGGAAAAAGAAGGGAGAAATAACAATGCTGTGGTGGGGGAAAAGTCCTCCGAACTTGGAATCATACAACATGGGAAAGTGAGGTTGGTGATCATAACATTTTATGGCTATAACATTTACTGTCAGGTGATTTTTCCCAGCTCCACTCAGCACAGAGACATAGGAATGGGAGAGGCAAAGTTTGGGCTCCACAAGGCACATGGGATGGAAGGTTAACTGGAGAAGGACTGAGGATATTGGTAAGGAAGTAGTGAGTCAGGTTATCACAAAGGTCAGATTTTTACACTAGCCCTTCAATTTTCCTATTATATCAGCTGCCTTAGTGTACATTGTACACTGAATCCTTTATTCTTTGCAACAATCTTGTGAATATTACTTTATCATACTTCACATAGATAAGGAAATGGATACTCAGAGATACTGCACAATATGGCTAAGATTACCCAGCAAGCCACAGCACTGGAATTTAAACCCATGTTGTATGATTCCAAGTTCAGCAGACATTTTCCCACCACAACATTGTCATTTCTCCTTCCTTTCTCCTTCCTTCCTTCCTTCCAAGTCTCTATAACACCCCTCAGTTTAAGACTAAAGTTACCTGTAATAAAGACTTTTGTAGGAGATCCAACTTGCTGATGAAAAACATGAAGCTTTCAGCTATGATTTCTAATTTCTTCCCTAAACTCTATGAAGCTAATCTATAAAGACCTCTAGCCATGTAGACTCAAAACAGAAGCCTAGTTGTCATTCCATTCCCTACCCTCCCTGTCATTCCTCTTTTTCACTCTTGTAAGTTCCCTTGCTAAAGAAACAGGATACAATAAACTAAACCCTTAGAAGCTCATTTTAAGCTACCTGCTTCTGTTAGGTCCCTTAAAGAATAGCGCCAGATAACAGTCTCAGAAACCCCAGGGACAGCAGGCAAGGCTGTTGTGTGTTGATTTCACGGGCATCACTCATAGGTTTATTCTACATGAATAGTGTTCCCTGGAAGGATGGAGCATGCAACTGCCCTACCTACGTTGGTGTGAACTTGTCACATGGCCAATGCTCAGTTGTCAACATTGTAGATGGGAGATTTTCCAGATGGGTCAAATTTGAAAATATTCTAACCCACAAACCCTGAAATCCCCCTTTTTTTTCCTTCTCACTGTACAAATTTCTCTTTCACAATATTCATGGGACACAAAGTCTGGTACCTCTCTCCTGTTTTGCTAGCAAAGGAGCTTTGGACATATTTCCCATAATTTAGTTATTCCAAGAGGGGAATAGAGACTGCTCGTCGCCTTCCAATATTCAGTCCATCCTTTCTCAATAATAAGGTTGGATTCCACCCTATTAATTATAGAATGCTGATATTTTAGCTGAGCACAATGCCTCCAAGGACAAAATATTATATTCCTCAGGGTTTCTTTTGTAGATACAACATGTGGTCACATAACTAAATTCTAGCCAATGAGATAAAAGTGGAAGTATTGTGGGTAACTTTTAAGAAGTATACTTAAAGGAAGTGCTTCAGAATATCCTCATTTCTCCTCCTTCCTGGAATGTGAAGAGGATACTTAGATCTCCAGCAGCCACCTCAGACCTTGAGGTAAACTCAAGGACAGAAGCCATTTTCTCAATATGGCAGTGCCCAAAAGGGTCTGAGTCCCTAGAGATTTCATGAAACTGCCTACAAAGAATTCCTCTGTGCAAAAGAAAAAACTCCTCAAGTGCTGAGCCTATTGTATTTTTAAATCTCTACAACTTGCAGTTGAACACAATTTCTAAGTAGTACAGAAGACAGATGAATGTAAACGTAGATTCTCATTTTTATCTAAACAAAACTTATTTCTACAGTTATTTTATCAATGACTCAATTTTTAAAATACAGAACATCAACAATAAAAATAGCATATCCAGAGGGGAAAGCACTTTCGGGTCATCTTATCCAGTAACATGCTCTCCATACAAATACCCTGACACTTCTTGGGTTGTTTCATCCTTCCTCTGACTCCACCCAGTCTCACATTTTACATTTCAATTTGACCATTGTTTCATTTATCAGAATTTTCCATGGACAATCCAATGTCCAAAGTAAACTGAGATGGAAAATATTTCTCTACATGGATCGGCCATCCTGTCCGTTCATTCTGGACATTTTATTTTTCTTCGTCTCTGAGTAAGGCACTCAACCCAGTTGCTTATCTCCTTAATCGTGTATAAAGAAAATATATTTTCCAAGTTACAGAGTGGGTTTGTCATGGACATCAGCGATAAAAATAATAAGCAAAGTAAATAGTCCCAGTATTAAATGATGAATTTTCCAAAGTATATTTATGTCAGGGCTCCCATAGACACAGTGTCCAGGAAACAAATGAGCAAAACATAACAAATGCATATAACATAACATTTCCATAATCTGACCCCAAGCCACACCAGCGTCCCATTTTTCATGCAATCCTAGGATGGTAAAAAATCCTCTTCTTCAGATCCCTCTACCCTTCCCCCTCCAGCCAAAAACATTCCCTGGAGCCCATATAATTGCTGAAAAGTCCTCAGAGAACATTTGAAAGTCCTCCCCCAAGAAATACACCAGATGCTCTTCTCTAGAACCGTAGAGGCTCTCACTGCGGAGCATCACACTGCCCGCCAACCCCAGCTTTCCTTCCTAAGAGCTCACACATCACATCGACCAGTGACCGCTTTCCCTCCCATTGTCAATACCCCAGTCCTCAAGGCTCCTGCCTCGCCATCTGACTACCAAAATACCTTATTCAGAAGTCATTTTTCTAGGTGTAAACTTAAAAAGGATTCCTGTGGTCTACCTCCAAACACTTTAATCTGCCATTAAAAATTCTTCATGGTTTGATACCCATGTCTCCAAACTTACCTCCCCCATTCTGTGAGATACAGTGAGGCTTTGGTCAAATTGACCTCTTTGCTCCAAACTATTTTGTCACAGTCCCCTGTGACTGAAGTCATGATTTGCCTTTGATCTTTCATTTTATTTACTTACTTTGTTGACAACATTTCCTACACTGAGGAAGCTACATAAATAAAAGAAAGGTTTTACTTTGTTTTGTTTGGGATATATTGTAGTCTAGCAGGAAAAGAATGGACCTTCCCAATCTACCACATCGGAGATCACAAGCTCTCCTTAGTTGCTTGTTTTAGTGCATGGCTGCTCAATGAGGCTACAATTGCCAGTCTAGTTGAGGGCATGGATTCTGACTACATATTGTTGAATTCCTACCACTTGACAGAGCAGGTGAATGAAGAAACGCTGCATGTCTGTAACTGCCAAGTAAGTTGTAGGAGCACAATTCAACCTAAATCTCGCACATAGTTTCCCTGGGTCTGTTTTTTTCTCTGTAGAACAGGAAACTCTTTTCATGCAACAAATAAAACTTCTCCACCCAATCTGTACATTCACCCTAAGATTTCCTAATATAGTATCTTTGTCCTCCAGATAAATGATGGTGATGCAGAATAAAATACTGAGGTTATAAAACATTTAATGCAGTCCCTGGTGTACACTCAGCACTAAATAATGTTGAGGGAATGAATGAAGATAAGGAAGAAACAAGTAAAAATAGGAAGATGAGATCAATTAAGGCAGAAAGGAAGATGTAAGAAAGACAACTCATTGTTCCCAATACTTATCCTTCCCTTAATCTGCAAGAATAAAATTTTTAGCTGAGTAAACATGGCTGGCTAGCATAAAGACTTATTTTCTGACTTCCTTGCAGTTGGATATAACCATGCATTTACATAGTGGCTGATATGTAAAAACAAGTTTTTGTGGACCATCTTCCTGGAATATTTTCCAAAAAAACAACAGCAACAAAAAAATGGCTAGACCATATCCTTTTCTAAACCTTCTGTGGCTTCCCAAGTGAATCAGTAGTAAAGAATTCACCTGCCAACGCAGGAGCCATGGATATTCAAATATCCCCTGGAGAAGGAAACGGCAACCTATTCCAGTGTTTTTGCCTGGGCAATCCCATGGACAGAGGAGCCTGGCAGGCTACTGTCTACAGGGTCACAAAGAGTCAGACTTGAATTAGTGACTAAACAACAACAATCCTTCCATACCTCTGTCTTCATCCTCCCTAGGGACGTTGTGAAGCAAAGCCACTGTAGCAGACCTAGATAACTTACCATTGGCTTCTTGCATGAAAGGAAAAGTAACTTCGACCTTGTTTGAGAGTCACAGTTAAACCTTCATTCTAACTAACAGAATCAACAAGATAGGGAAAAGGGCAAAAACAAGAGAAGGAAAATAGGCCCCGAGACAAATTACGATCCTACCTTCAAGAAACATATGGTCTGGAGGCATAAATACTTGAGACACGTGTTTTGGTTACATTCTGGGTCAAACAGACAAAGTAGCTACCAACACACTGCTTTGCTTCCTGTCTCAAAATTAATCCTAGCAAAAAGTCTTAAAGAAGAAGGGAATTATTCAACTACCAAGATCAAAAACTGACAAGGAAGAAGCTGAAAACTGAATTGGAGGAGGAGGGCTGGGTGACTAGAGGGTAAGCTCTTAAATTCTGCTTTTATCTCTCCCTTGCCTTGCTCAGGGACAGTCTTTGCCTGGTACTTAACTGCAGAAATTGGTCCCAGCACCGGCCTCAGGGTAACATCAGCTTAAAGCAAACACTGCAGATGCCTGGAATGCTAATGCAGGCACCCGGGAGCCAGTCAGTTGATCTGGAGCTTTTCTCAGTCCTCGGTCCTCTCATCTAAGGCAATGCCTACCTGCCTCCTCCCATGGCTGCTCCTCTGAGGGTTTAAAGATGAAAACTTAACCCAAGATTTAGGTGAAATGCCATCATCGGTGACAGGGTGGAATCAAAGGCTGGGACATGAGCTCATAGGCGCAGTAATTAGACATCTGAGGAGCACAATTACTATACAGACAACAGAAGGAACAATATCTGATGCAGAATGGGCGGAGTGACAAAGAACTTAAAAATAAGCATGGCTTTCAATATCTTTGAGAAGATAAGAGAAGACATTGGTAACCTGAAACATCAACAGGAAGTCATAAGAAAAGGAATCCACTGGAAATAGTAGGTATGAAAAAAAGGTAAGAGTTGGATCTTTAAACAGAGCAACAGGATAAACAGTAGGATGCAAAGTGCTGGAGTACAAATGTGTGATTAAACCGAGACACTCCCAGGAGGCAACAAGATAAGAAAATATGTACCCAAAGAAAGCTGGCTCACCATCTTCATTATCTGACAAAATGTTTATCAATTTGGTCCACCAGGTCTACTCTCTGAACCTCTGTCTGTGTTATAAGCTCCTTTGAGTATGATTTCCAAAAGCAGGTAAAGGTGAGAAGAATAAACATAGCTCTTATGTGTGCCTTGTTTCTTCTGAACATTCAGGCAAAAATCTCAGGGTATAGTCAGACGTCAGGATAGTTCAGTAGAAGCATGTTGGTAACACGAACTCCCAGTAATTTCGGGATCCTACTGCCTAAACAGACTTCCCGGGTGGCACAGGGGAAAACAATCTGCCTGCTAATGCAGGAAACTCAAGAGATGCAGGTTTAACTCCTAGGTCTGGAAGAACCCCTGGAGTAGGAAACGGTAATCACTCCAGTATTCTTGCCTGAGTATGGATAGAGGAGCCTGGGGGGCTAAAGTCTATGGGGTTGCAAAGGACTTGGATACAACGCAGTGACTAAGCACTCATACACTGCCTAAACATCCGTTTTGGCAATATCTCAAAAAATACCCTTAGGCAATGTCACCTTATCTATCTGTCTGATAAAAATAAGGAGGATGAGTGAGACAGTGTCTTTCTTTCCTCTTTAGTTATTGTGCATACAGACACACCCTTCCAGAGGGATGCTATACATGATGATATGCAAGACTAGACAGTGAGCTCTCCAAAGTTATGGACAAAGCCTGTCTCCAAGAAAGCAGTCAATACTGAGAGTTAAATTCAGCTACAGGGCACACAGAGAAGTCATTATGTCTCAAAGCACTGTTGGGATGTGAAATATACTATATGTCTCAATAAAAATCAAGTATAAAAGATAAATTGACTTAAATACTTTTTTTTTTAAGGTACTGTTTCAGTTAATGTGATAGAAATATACTTGATACATTACTGTGAACACAGAGGATATAATTTGATTCAAATATAGTTGCAGCCTACTACATGTTTTTCATGACAAGCACTTTTTTCAAATTGAACCAAAAGTTCAGCTTTAGTTATAAATCAATAAGCATTTTGGAACTTCAACTTTCAAATATACTGTAATTTTCAGACCTCAGAAACATGAGAAAATATTTTTGCTCACTTTTCAAAAACTGGTCAAATAGTAACTAAGGAAAATCTACTTTAAAAAGATCACCACTTAAAATTTCCAATATCCACACAGGTTTCAACGGCTAGGCATCTGTTTTCAAAAACATCAAACGTTTGACTAACATCTTTCAAATGTACCTGCCACTTGGGCACGACTGACGGAAACATTTGTATGATGGGTTTGGGGACCTTTTCCTACACTAGCAATAATAATTTATGTCTTCCTCTGCTGTCATTAAAGCAATTTGGGTCTGAAAAAGAGCTTCTCCTGCATAGAACCGGGTTTCTTCTGCTGCTGAATCCTGCAATGAAGTCATTCCACTCTTGTGTTTACGACGCCACAGTCTGTTACCATGAAAATGATTGCAATGTCATAAATTCAGCATTTCAACTTTTCAGCAGGATCAAGGAGGAAAAGATGATGAGGTTGTTTGAAAGGAATGGTACAAGTGCTTCTGGTAATTAGCTGGAAGGACATGGGAAAAGCATATTTTACAGGGAGAAAGAAAGCATTTATATTGGTCCAAGTCCTTTAATTTAAGCCGGAAAACTGCCTAGCATGCTGCCCATGAAGGTTCTAACATATGACCTCTGACTTCTTTTACCAGTAATCACCGGGGACCATGACAAAACCAGTGGACTTCCATGTCCTTCATTAAAACCTCTGTTCTTTCAAGTCAACATGAAGACCTTGGACCAGAGTTTGAATTTTCAAGTTATGGTCTCCAAATTTTTGAGAAGAGAATGGCTTGAAATGTTGTCTTTGGAGTTTTTTCCTACCTAATTGTTTTTAATCTCATTTTTAGTAGAAATTCAATATCACTTTTTTTTTTTTTTTCTTTTTGCCATACCACATAACCTGTGGGATCTTAGTTCCCCTACCAGGGATTGAACCCAGGCCTTTGGCAGTAAAAGCATGGAGTCCTAACCACTGAACCGCCAAGGAATTTCCTTTATATCACTTTTGAGCAGGATTTTCATATCACTTTGGAAAAGTAAATGGTGATTGAAGTCAAAAATACAATTTTTAAGATAAAAAGAAAAATGTTACTCTCAGATTCATGAATCCTCAGAAGTAATCTTTCTGTATTTTGCTCTTTCTGGTGCATGGCACCAAGTCCCCCTTGTGTGACATAATCATTTTGATTCTTATCTCTTTCTATTTGTATAAAACATGCGGCAGAGACAAGAGTTAGCCTAAGACCCTAGCACATAATACAAGGACAGGAACCATAAGCACCTTCCTGACTCCTGACCTTCAATCTAATCCTCCTTAAACCACAACACGGTCTAGTGTCTGAAGTGCTCTGTAATAGCTTCATTGTTTATTCTGGTTTGGCCTTCATCCTAATGTCAATAACCTCTTGAACTTTCACTACCACACTTTCATAGTTCTTCTCCACGTCTTCTCTTTTCAGATTCATCGTTCCTGACTTGATTGTTAAACACCGGAGTTCCCCAAGCCTCCTCAGTGTTCATCAAAGCCCTCATCCCTTCTCTGTACAATTCCCCCACCCCAATCTCATCCAGATCCACAGCTTCAAGTACCAGCTCTATACTGTAACTCATATCTGTATTCCTAGCCCTGACTTCTCCTGGTGGGCTATATAGTCACAAAGAGTTGGAATGACTGGGCAACTGAGCACAAACGCACCACTCACGTGACCACAGCTCAAGCCGGCACCACTGCAAGGGTCTCCGAACTGACCTTCCACACCCATTCTAATCTCCTGTGATCTTTTGTCTGCAGCCAGGGTAATCTTTTCAAATTCCAAATCAGAACATAGTATCTTCCTGCTTAAAACACTTCCACATTCTCTTGTAATAAAAGTCTAGCTGTGATGGATAATACAGGTAACTAAATGAGAACTTACTGTACACAGCACAGGTAACTCTACTCAGTGCTCTAAATGGGTGACGTAAATGGGAAGGAAATGCAAAACAAAGAGGAGACATACAGCTGATTCGCTTTGCTGTACAGCAGAAATGAACACATCGTAAAGCAACTACACTCTAATAAAAATTAATAAAAATAAGTTGAAGCTTGTGAGGACTCCACCGCTGACTGGTATATTTCATTCCTGTTGCATAAAATAAGGAATCATTAGTTTTGTCCCCTCGTGGTTTATCATCAATTTTGAAGAATTATATTCTGATGCCTTTTGTTTTTCTGAAATCTGTAGCTGCAGGTAGTTTCCTTATCTGTTTGGTCTTCACTGCATTTACAGCCCTTTTTAATACGTTGAGGATAATAAATTTGTTTTAGCTTCATTAAAGATGAAATCTCAGTTAAAAAAATTTTTTTTTCTTTTTAACTCCCCAGACTTTGCCTCTTTCTCATATTCTAGCCACTCAGACTTTTCCAGGTTTCCACCTGTTTCCTTTCACCTCAGGGACTTTTCCTATGCTGTTCCCACTTACTGAAACATTCTTCCACCCTCTGTACCCTCCACCCTTTACCTAGTTTATATCCTCATTCATTCTTAGATGTCACTTCCCCTGGGAAGCCTTCCCTGACTCCAGGTTTAGAAGTCAGCTAATAACCCTATTATAATCTTTCACAAAATCACATTCTTTCCCTTCAAAGCACATATGTCAAAGTACAAGTATACATTTATTATAATAGCCATTTACCTAATTGTAGTTATTGACATAATTCTACATGGAAACACACAAGATATCTACTTTTGTTTCCAGTATCTCCCAAGCTCTTGGCACAGCACCCAGCACAGACTATGTGCTCAAGATAGGTTTTTGATTTATGATTGACGTTCTAATTGCAAATCATTGAAATGTAATCACAAGTGACACATTGCAAAAACTATTTTCATTTTTTTAAAAAGGTAAACATACACCTACCAGCCAGGCTTCCCTGGTGGCTCAGTGGTAAAGAATCTGCCTGCCAATGCAGATGTGGATTCAATCCCTGGGTTGAAAAGACACCCGCTGGAGAAGGAAATGGCTACCAACTTCAGTATTCTTCCCTGGGAAATCCCATGGACAGAGGAACCTGGTGGGCTACAATTCACAGGGTCACAAAAATGTCAGACACAACTTAGTAACTAACCAACAATAACAACATCTACCACCATTTCACACCATCTTACCCTTCCACTGCTAGCTGCTAGGTATTTTTTCATAGCAGCTTTATTCCCAATAGCCAAAAAAAAAAAAAAAGAAAGAAAGAAAGAAAAAAGAACTAGAAACAATCCATTGCACAACAGTAGAATAAACAAAATGTGAAATATATAATAAAATACTAATTCCACAACAATATATGCTTGAAGATATCGTTTATGCTCAAAAGAGGTCTTTTTAAGAAAAATGAACTACTGATACACATAACAGCATAATGAATCTCAAAATCTTTATGCTGACTTAAAGAAAACATGCACAAAAAGTATGTGTATCCTGTATGATTCCATTTTTATGAAGTTCTAGAAAATGCAAACTAAACTACAAGGATAAAAATATAGGAAATGGTTGCCTCAGGACAGTGGGGAGGGAAAGATGATTACAAAGCAACAGGAGAGGATGTTGGGGGACTTTGGTGGATTAAACAAAATGTTATCTTGATTGTGGTGGCCCTTTCATGTGTGTACACATATGTCAAAAACCATCAATAGTACCCTGGCTAGACTTCAATCTTACATATAAGACTTAAATCTTACAGAAAAGATTTATATAAATTTATAATAGCAAAGGAAAGATGTGGGGATAAAAAAGGGATCTAAATTCCAGGAGTTTACTATTACTTCATTATTTAATTATTGAACAAATATGTAAGATTTCTAATAGGAATCAAGAAAATAAAATTAAGAAATCCTAGAATATGTAACTAGAAAACAACTAAAGATATTATGTCCTCCCATATGCTTTGGGTAATTTCAGGATAGGGCTTCCCTAGTGGTTCAGATGGTAAAGCATCTGCCCACAATGCAGGTAAACATGGGTTCAATCCCTGGGTTGGGAAGATCCCCTGGAGAAGGAAATGGCAACCCACTTCAGTACCCTTGCCTGGAAAAGCCAATGGACAGAGGAGCCTGGTAGGCTACAGTCCATGGGGTGGCAAAGAGTTGGACATGACTGAGCGACTTCACTTCACCTCACTTCAAATTCAGGATAGCAAACAAAATGTTTCTACTTACATATTTATTTGCTGGGAGTTATTGAAGAATATCATGACTTTAGTCCCAGAATCTTTGAGAATATATTAGACATAATGACTTTGAAAGCTGCCATGACAAGGAATTAAAATAAATCAGAAGAAGCATAATTGTTTTAAAGGCAGTTATTTCTAACAATTAACATTGGTAAATAACTCTCCCACTCTTTAACTTCCTTTCTGTGTAGTTTTCACTGGACTTTAGCAATCTGTGTGTAAATAAAGGCTTTAAATATTTTTGCTATAGTCAAAATTTTATATCCTCTTAGTTCTGCAATATGGAGGAGTCAGCCGTTTCAAATTTTTGCAGACTTAATAGAATATTAATGGCCCTAATGATTTTTAAATACTAGTTGCAAGGTTGTTTAAAATGACTGTGTCATAGTAGCAATCAATAAGATAATGAATGTGAAACTACTCTGTACATAGCAAAGTGCTACCTGAGCATAAGGGAAGAGATAAAAATATTTCTAAACTATCTGTCATTTGAAAGAATAGAATGGATGGTAAACAATCATCACTTACTCAAATACAGGAAGCATTAAAAATCAAAATTAGATTGGCCTAGGTCATTTGAGAAAAGGGAAGGCCAGAGTCTTAAAATAGGGTGAGATGATTTCCCAAGTAGGAAAATAAATCTTTCTGAAAGTATTCCATTTTTTTAAAGGGCCAGAACTAAAAGTTCCCTCAATATCTTCAATACAAGACTCTGATATCTAGAATAAAATGTTTTCATAGATGGTTCACAGGAACAAATAGTTTCTGTGTCAAGTAAGTCTCGGTCACTCTGAGTTAAATTTAAAAGGCTATCCCAGTGATTTTCATAGACTCTAATATAATTATATAAAAGAGAGGATAATAGGAACAGAGAAAAATATGTAGTGTTTTCAAACTTACTTGACAATAATTATTTTTGTCTCAAGGCCTGTTCTGGGTCTGTGAAAGAATTTTAATCTCAAATGGATAAGGTGAGGGATAAGAAACGGAGAATTTCATGCATGTGGCCTCAAGAAAAAGAAATGAAGGCTGAGTGAATGGCCAATTTACAAAAGATGTGAACATCTTCCCACCAATGAACAGCCACCAAGAATCTCTCCCCACCTTGGAGCCAATGAACTCACTGGGTGGACCGGAAGGGGGCTGCTCCTTTTTCTGCACTCCAGTAGGGTAAAAGCCACCTGCCCCAGTGCCTCATGGGACTCCAAGCCACTTGTTGAAGTCTGCCTGTTTCCAATTAATTAGGATTCCTCTGCTATCCTCAAATCAACTCTATTTCTGGTTTACCTCGAGCTTGCATCCACTAACATGGTCAGTTCTTAACTAGAAACAGCATGAATGAACCGATACCGGTGATTTAGAAATTCAGGAACCCTGATGAACATCATAGTATATCAATCTGGCAAAAACACAGCAGTAACTTTGACCATGTTGGTGTAAGTGACTAAGATTACTGATTACCAATGCTTTGCATATCAGGAGCACTGCAGAAAAAGAGTCTGGTTACAGAGAAATGAAGGAGGAGCATGTGTCTAAATGGCAGAGCAAATTGTGGGAGTAAGACTTGCTATTAAGTTGGCCAAATAATATCTATTTCATGAAATCCACCTTTTGAACTGTGGTGTTGGACAAGACTCTTGAGAGTTCCTTGGACTGCAAGGAGAGCCAACTAGTCCATCCTAAAGGAAATCAGTCCTGAATATTCATTGGAAGGACTGATGCTGAAGCTGAAACTCCAATACTTTGGCCACTTGATGTGAAGAGCTGACTCACTGGAAAAAAAACCTGATGCTGGGAAAGATTGAGGGCAGGAGGAGAAGGGGACAACAGAGGATGAGATGGTTGGATGGCATCACTGACTCAACGGACATGGGTTTAGATGGACTCAAGAAGTTGGTGATGGACAGGGAGGACTGGCGTGCTGCAGTTCATGGGGTTGCAAAGAGTCGGACACGACTGAGCGACTGAACTGAAACTGAAACCTTGTGTGAAAATGGAGAGTTGCAATGAAAGCAAATTTCAAAGAGGAGGAAATGATGGGAATTCAAGAACCCAGTGAGAGCTACAGGTAAGTGCTCCTCAAACACGTATTCCTAGAGCCCTGACCACCTGCATGAGTTCTCTGTGAAAGCTGTCTTGCCCAGTCCCTGGGTGCCTGTGCAGAGTGGCAGGTTCCTATACCCTTCCACCCATCCCTGAGCATGCCTCACCTTCTTCAGTGGACTGAGAAATCAAAGTCACTTTCTAAATACCATGCTGGAATGTGGAGACCCTGGGAAGTGATTCCTGGGCAAGGGCTTCTGTGTACAGCTGAGCAATGAGACCCAAAATCCAGTCTGTGTTATGCTCTCCAAACCATGGGTCCTGGCATTGTGCTAACCTGTCTGGAGGAAAACAGTCTTTGACTTCAGGAAAACAAACAAAAATGGTCTTTTGACTTTTACTGGTGGACTGGCCAAGTCTGTTTCTCCTTCTCTCCCTCCATGCACGGAGGAGGTCTTTCTCTACTTCTCACACAGCCACCCTATCAGATTCTCCTGTCCTGCCCAGTACCATCAGCCTGGACCCTTTGCCCAGTTTCTTCCACTCGACTTGCCGGAAAGGGCCTTGTGGATCTGGTGACACAAAGAAAGGACTCCTCTTCAGCATACTTGAGCCTGAACCTGTTAGCTTGGAGAGGCTAGAAGGCTTTTCTCTCTCCTCCTCTTTCCTTAGCAGAAAGTAGCAGAAGGGTTTCAGAAAAGGAAATAGGACTGCTGAAAAGTGGAAACATAGCCAGGTATATTTCAAAAATAAAATTCATGTTACAGAATTGATTGGCATAATCCAGTCTCTGGGTAGAACATTCTTGGGCCAATAGTCATTCTTTTTGGTCACTCAATACAGCCAGGGAGAGGAGTGTGGGGTTACAGGATGTACAAGGGGCTGACCACTAGCTGTGGGCAGAGGAGTTTATCTGTTCTTAAAGGAAGAGAACTCGGTCTGGGTAGCCCTACCCTGAGAAATCTACTATGGCTCTCTAGCCTTGAGGATAATTTTTACGTGATTTAAAGAAACCCTCCTTCTTTAACTGTTCACACTGGATTTTATATCCCAACTCTTTGGACTACAATAATTTTCATCTGTACCTTGTTTGAGTTTAAAGTCTCCTTTTAGGTGTGAAACTGAGAGGCTTTATAAGCATTTTGGTAAAGACACAGTGAAGGAAATGACAGTGACTTGTGGTGTGTGCCTGTTTTCAGCTTCTAATAGCAAGCACACCTTTCAGGATGTTGTCACATTGATAGCCATGTGGCCTTCCCCTCATAGGAATCCATAAAGGAAAAAAATAAGCAAATCTATCAAAAGGAGGCTAGCTTGACCGAGAAGTGATTCCTTCCCCCACTTCCTTCCCCAATTTCTCTATCAGTCGTTATGCTCACCTATACCAGGAAATGATCTGGTCAAACCTGTGACTCTCACAATAATATTCAGGAAGGGAAAAGCAAAAACAAAAGATTTAGTTAGATACTGACAAAGTATTTAATTTTCCTGGGAAAATTAAAGATCTGTGGTGCTATATGTCCCTTTTTATGATGCTTTATATCCCTGTGTGCATGGTGGCGGTAGCTTTCAGACAGATAGCTTTGACTGAGAGTAGGGACTTCCCTGGTGGCCCAGTCGTTAAAATTTCACCTTCCAGGGCAGGGGGTGTGGGTTCAATCCCTGGTCGGGCAGCTAAGATCCCACATGTCCGGTGGCTGAAAAAAAAAAGACCAAGCAGTACTATAACAAATTCAATAAAGTCTTTTTAAAAAATGGTTCATATCAAAAAAATTTTTAATTCAAAAAAGAAGGCTTTGATTGAAGGATGGTGAGAGATTGGAATGGATAGAAAAAATGAGAGAGAAAACATCTTCTGCACTCATCAAGAACCCCATGCACCAAGGCCAGCCATGAACTCCCCCCAGCCTTCTAAAAAATGTGGTCTGGGGACAAACACCGAAGAAAAGTGAGACTTTACAAGGTGTGATGGCGAAGCTCAGACAACACAAATTAAATTAGACTGGCTCCTTTGGAATTTCACTTCCCATTCGTTCCAAGAGAATTCCCAGTGCTGATTTCTTCCATGTTAGGATGTATTTAGCCCTCATTTCTAGGGTCTACTCTGCCTGCCAGGACAATTTCCATTCATCTCCAGGACATCCGGCTATTCAGCGGTTTCATTCTAGGAAGAGAAAGCGCACACACAGTGACCTGTGTAGGAGCAGGACACTGCTGACCTCCTCCTGGAATTCTCAGTAGATTGCTTCCCAGCTCTCTGTATAAACTGTTTGCAGCTGGGTATTTTCCTTCTTGTGAAACAAGACTGTCTTCCCAGCAGAACAAGACCTATTTGATGAATGGTGGCAGAGGGCTAAGGTGGAAGCAGGTTTTGATTGCCTTGATTGCAAGAATCCGGGAGTTTAAAAATGACCTAGAAGGCTTAACCCCTTCTTATCTGTGCTACAGTAAATGATAGAACAACAAAAATATTATGTTTATACTCTGACACAGGGTAAAAGACAAAAATAGATGTTTTTCTCAGTGTGTTTGAAGCACTGTTACCATATTTAGAATCTTTCTTTAAGAACAATTTTATCACAGAAATCATTCATTCATATATCAGAGCAAAAAAGATTCAAGCAATGCAGAAGCAGAGTGAAAGATACAAGTCCATTTTTCACCCCTCACCCACTCCTTTTTCTCCTCAAAGGTAACCAGATGTACAGTTTGCTGTAGATGCTTCTGCTTAAATAACACATTTTTCCTGAACAATCTTTTCCGCCTGTTGCTTTTTTCACAGAACAGTGTATATTTTAGGTCCTTCTCTGTGAGTGTCTACAGGTCTGCCTCATGGTTTTTAATGGCTGCAGCGTTGTGGTAGTTTGATACAGAAGAAAATTTTAATTGTGTCCCCATGGCTAAAAAGAATTTTGAAAAACAAGTGTTTGATTTGCCTGGATTTACAGTAACTTTTTGAAAAATTAAGTGGGAACTTGCCGAAGTATGCTCAAATGGCTCGTCCCTGAAAAATCATTTAGCGAAATGAACCACAGAACTCACTGCGCTGAGAAGGCAGCCTGGCATGGACCCTGCCCTGCATCTTCCTGGGTCTGGAGGGAGGGAGCTCTTTGGCAGCACTTCTCTGCTATTCTTTCTCCAAACATATTGGGTTCGAGTAACTTCCAATCTTGACACTGATTTCCATATAACCTGTGTTATCCTGTAACCCTGTGAGTCCTTAACCCAAAGAGAAGGTTGTTGGTGGGAAAAATCAAAATGAGAAATGGAAGAAGAGCCATGGTGATGTGTTACATTGATTTTTCTCACAGTGCTTACTTGCTTTCCATAAATCTTGGAATGACTGGGCAAGCTTTCAATAAATTAGGTGTTCTCTTTTTTCCAGGGATTGGACCCGGGCTCTCAGCAGTGAACGCACAGAGTCCTAACCACCGGACCACCGGGGAATTCCCAAATCAGGTGTTCTCGATTGGGTAACTCATCTCCTGGCATTGGTCACTCTTTTCCCCGTGAATGATTACTCTCCTGCTCTGAGCAAGTGAAAGATTCCTTAACCTTTTTGGTAACCAAGTTTCAGTTCTGGCAGCAGACTTGCACCTTCAGGAGTTTTCTAGAGAAAAGTTCCTTTCTCAGAAAAGCATCATGAGAGCCTGAAGTTTAAGGGAAAGAGAGAAAAAAAAAAAAAAAAACTAATTGCATCCTGTAACACACTAGGATCCTACACTTTTAAGAGAAAGTGTATTTTAGCTTCTCCCCGGGAGCTAAGAACACGGTCATTTCACGACAGCTTGTAATGAATTAGCCCAATCCTTTGATCAATGGCATCAAAGGCCTTTGATAGCACCGATAATATAGACATTAGAAAATTTTGCATTGATTTAATGCCTGAAATCAATCAACCTTTCACCATTCTGTTTCCCTTCCGTTGCTAGTGTAGACTTGGAGAACATTTAGCTCCCCATTCTCCAGAAGGGAGTGGGACCCACTGGAGGGTCTAGTTTTCTATAGCTACTGGATTTGAAGTCACTGAAACTTACAAGGGATAAACTTTTCAGTAAAAAAAAAAATCTTTCTGCAAGAAAATGTCAAAATTCAAATGGTCATTGCCTTTGAAATGGCCTTATTTACAGAACTTTCCAGCTTCGTCTCTCTTGCAATCTACTTTGGTCACTCCAGGCCAATGGCCGAGGTTGGCAGCCAGGTCTCCCAGCCAAGATTGAGTCCGAATGCAACTCAGGCTCCCTCCACATTCCTTTTGTTCAAGTAACTTTTCCAGGGCTATGCAGTCAGGCCAATTATCTTAGAAACAGGCAATTATAACCAGATTCACAGCTCCCTAAAAGGGTAAGTGCATTCCAGTAACAATTTCTCATGAAAGAAAACAGTAATTGAAGGATTGGCAAGGCTATTGCAACAGACCAAGACCTCTGGAAAGACATTTAATAGCACACGCACACACACATGCCTACACACACACACACACACACACACACACAGAGGCCACTTGCTTTCCCACTGGAGGAATTTTTCCTTTCCATCCAGATCTACTAAATATTTTCAGGGAGAAAAATACAGGCACTAGAAAGGAAAATAGATGACTCTCTGGCTGGTCTTCCAGGTTCTGGTCATGCATTTTTCCTTAATGTCTGTATCTGTTCATCTCTTGCTCACATATTGTTGAACCTAAGTCACAACATAAAATACTTGCGAAATACTACTCCTGAAATAATACATGGGTGAAAGTACTTTAGAAAAGGTAAGTTGTTCTGTGTCCTGAAGGTAAACATAGACTCTTTTGGAGCCCAATTCGCATCTTCCTCAATAAAACTGAGTATCTGCTTACCCCAGGCATGAGGCAACCAAATCTACTTATCTAGATATTTTGCTTTAAGTCAGTAATAACCCTAGACCTCAATCTTGACGGAATGCAACACATGCTTGAACAGGCACGCACAGCTTGTGTGCACATATTCAAATCCATACACACAATACTTTGGCTTCCTTGTCCAAAGGCTTTTTCTCCCAGGTTGTTGTTCAGTTGCTAAGTTGTTTCTGACTCTTTTGCAACCCCCTGGACTGCAGCCTTTCAAGCTCCTCTGTCCATGGAATTTTCTAGGCAAAAATACTGGAATGAGTTGCCATTTCCTCCTCCAGGGGATCTTCCTGACCCAGAGATTATACTTGCATATCCTGCATTGGCAGGCGGATTCTTTACCACTGAGCCGCCAGGGAAGCCCTGTTTTTCCAGAACTAGATGATAAATTGTTTGAGCATAAACAACTTGCTCGTGTAAGTATTCCCAACAACACAGACTATACAACTTTGCACATCACTGCCATCAGTACCTAGTTGTGGAAGTGATTAACCATCAGATATTCGTGATAGTTTTTCAGATATTGGACCTCTGAAACACGTTATAAGCATATGCTTTGAGAAGAGTGGTAAATACATTGCCCACAAACAGTTGTTTGGCCGGAAGGAAAAAATTTATATAATTGTTTTTCTTCATGTATGTATTTCTTCCTTTTGGGCAAAAGTAAATTTTTGTGGAATATGTCCACTTAGAGTCACCCACACAGCCTATGTCTATGTGTCTATCCTTTGGGTCTTCTTCCCAAGGATATCTGGAGAAAGAGAGCTAGGGAAGGAATGGAAAGGGTGTGCACTTTCTCCTGTGGGTGGCACGGCCACTCATTCTATTTGGTTCTGGAAAATAAGAAAGACAAACCATTCTGGGTGAGAAAGGGGATGTCTGACCTTGCTGCTTTGCACCCCGCCCCCCACCCCCGCGTTCAACCGGAGTATTGGGACAGCAGGGAGACAAAAGGTAATTGAGCTGGGATTCTGGGGGAAGCATTTTGTAAGTGAAGAAAAGGCCACAGTGATGAGTTCAGTGGCAGAGGGGGTTTCCAAACACATCTCCAGAGAATGTGGAGTGAACCCAAACAGAAAGGCTTTCTTTCTCAACATGCATAAAATACTGGGTTTAATGTTTGCCTCCTGCCTGCACAGGTTAACACCGGCTTTAGGCTTGGAGAGCAGAGCCCAACGCGGTGCCGCGGCTCCTGGGCGGCTGAGAAGGGACCGAGCGCCACCTAATGGCGGCAGGTGGAAGGCACGCCCCGCATCCTTTTGTCAAGAGGACTTTTGGAACCCGCTGCTCCAAAATTAGGAGCCAAAGAGAAAAGAGGAAGTGCACCCCGTTCCCATCCCTTCCCTAGCTCTCCTTCTCCAGATATCCTTGGAAAGAAGCAAAGGAAAAGAAACAGACACGTTCCCTTGGAGAAGCAAGGCAGGGCGGGCTTTGGTTTCTGTGGGGAGAGGATCAAAGAGGGCGGATTCCTGTCTCCGTAAAAGAGGGGCTTAAATCTCCTCCCCAGTCTCATCTGAGAGAGCCAGCGAGGTTGCTGGTTAACTGAGAGAGGGCTCAGGGGGACCTGGAGCAAAGGGACAGTGGGACAGGGCTGCAGGCAGATGGGCAGGGGAGCTGCACCGTGAGCCTCGTCGAACCCTGGACCAGAGGAATTTTCACTCCCAAGCGGAACAAAAGCCCCACCTTCCTGAGCGGGCCTGATTTCTGCTGGATTGAACGACAACCCCAGTGTCTCCCCTAGACTACCAGGAGCTCACCTGCCCCCAAGAGCGTGTATCTCCTCAGAGGGACCTATTTTCAGGGACCTTAAAATAGTTTGACCTTCAGGGCATGCCTTGATTCCTTTTCTTATTTTTTTCTAGTATTTATTTATTTACTTATTTTTGGCTGTGCTAGATCTTCCTTGCTGCCTGTGGCCTTTCTCTAGCTGCAGAGATGGGGGGCTACTCTCTAGTTGCATTGCACACGCTTCTCATTGCAGCGGCTTCTCTTGTTTCAGAGAACGGGGTTCTAAAGCAAGCGGGTTCAGTAGTTGCAGCCCACAGGCTTAGTTGCCCTGTAACTCGTGGAATCTTCCCCAACCAGGGATTGAACCCATGTCTCCTGCGCTGGCAGGTAGATTCCTAACCACTGGACCACTGGGGAAGTCCCAGCTACAGGAGGGGCTGCTCCACCAGAAGCAGCAAACCCCCCCACACCCCANCTGCATTGACAAGTATGTTCTTTTTTTTTCCCCCCCGAGGAATTATTTTATTTTATTTTATTTATTTATTATTATTATTATTTTTAATTTGACTTTACAATACTCTATTGGCTTTGCCATACATCGACATGAATCCACCACAGGTGTACACAAGCTCCCAAACCTGAATACCCCTCCCAGCTCCCACCCCACAACGTCGGGTGCCACCTGGGAGCCAAGCTTCAGAGAAAGTAGTTTGTCTCCGGAGTCTCTGGTTCCTCCCAGCTGGTCCTTTTGAGGACTTTTTGTCTTTATTTTTGTTGATTTCCCGGGGGTCTCTGACACAACTGAATCCTTCCATCTGGGAACTCTCTTCACCAAACCACAATTTCACCTTTTCCTATGTTCGGTCCTCCTCCCTCCCGACCATTTCTTCTTGGTCTTCCTCTCTAGATCTTTTCCGTATGACCTCTGAAGGGGAGTGTTCCCAGATTGTCATCATTTGTGTTTCCTTCCATTTCTTCCTTCCATTATGTCATCTGTTTCCCAAATTCTAACTGCTGCTAATATACTGATAACTCAGAAGTTTGGTATCTTTCTTGAGCCTATTGGACAATTCCACCTGGATACTCTGAAAGTGATATCAAAGTTAATGTATTCCCAAACAAACTCATTAGCAAGATTTTTCTTTATCCATTAATGGGGCTGACCAGTTATCTAGTCACACAGCTCAATTCCCTTGAATCTCACCTTTTCCCTCAGTCACTTGATTGATTTTGGCTTAAACATATATAGCAAACCTGCACATCCCTCAAATCTTGTGAGTTACTTCACTGTAGGTTTACAGCCTTCTTCTCTGATCATCCTCTTTCCAGTTATTTATCGCTCCTATCTGTCCTGCACTCTATTTGCAGAAACATCTTTTCAAAACATAAATCTGAGTTACTATTGCTGCTCCTTTGGGGACCACCTCCTTCACCCTTGCCATGGAATAAAGTCCAGAATATATTTCAGAACATGTTATGTCCTTCACATCTGGCCTTAACCTGTGACCCTCCAATACCTCTGCACCTGTTTCTACCCACACCCACCTCTTCCCTTCTGCTCAACGCACTCCTGTCTCATCCATCTGGTACTCCTACTCAACCTTCAACAGACCTTATTGATATCTTATTTATATCACTTGTTACATTGAATAATTATTAATTTACACACCTCCCACTACATTGTGTTGTAATTACTAAACAATGTGCACCACTTAACAATAGGGATCGTGGTCTTTCCACCACTGTATCCACACCATCTAGCATAGTACTTTTGCTTCATAGGGGCTCAATATATAGATCGGAATTGAATGAAACAATTTCCCATTGTTTATCTCCACCGTCGGGTATCCTCCTAAACATGAGACCGGTGATTTCTGATTTCATACACAGGGTGTGTTGTCCCGGTTTGTGAGGAAGGGGAACAGCCCCTCTTTTCTTCATTCTTCCTGGGAGAACAAATTCCATGATAACAACTGTGGAGCCGACTTGCTTTTTAAGGGCATACACGGCTGTTTTGTTCAAATATCCCTCGTCTTTCCTGTTGTTCTTTCTCTAAGCCTGTCTGCCCTTTTCTGAAAGTGAAAACACCACAAAGCGTTTCTGTAATAATATGGTGTATACTATCATATTAGCTACAGTTATAATAAAAGTAGCTACATAATCAGATTATGCTTTGCCTCATAGCCACAGAAATAATGGTGCTTTATCAGGAAATTTTTTTATAACCAAATGGAAATTCACTAATGCAATAGGAAGCTATCAAACATAATGTAATTCAGGAGACCCAAACTGCTAGTGTCTCAGTAGGTGAAGGGGAAAAACATCTATTTTATTGTAATGAAACTCTTAACAGAGACATTTTTGTAGAAATGCTCCAAATATGTTCTTCTGCTGTTTGTATGATCATTTTTTGTGTCATTTTGTTAAACTCGGCTTCTGCTTGTGAAAAGTCTGTTTGAATAGCAGAAAAAAAAAAATAAAAGCGACCAGTGGTCAGGCAGTTATTAAGTAGAAGAAACCATCCAAAACTTTAAAATATGGATTTATACTTTCAAACTGCTTAGAGAGTTTCAGAAAGGCTCCCATAAATGTAATCCACACAAAATACCAGTGTGCCCATGGCTTGTGGAGAGTGACAGGCTGTCTACTCAAGCACAAACTAATGAGCAGGAAAACACATAGCATGTCAAACAGTCTGCTCAAATTCCCTTTACCTTGATTTCCATCTTAAAAACAGTGAACAAACAGCCAAAATCGAGGTAGGAGCAATTTTTGCCTTTACTAAACAAGGGTTTCATGACAGTCAGAATATCAAATTCAGAGAAAAAAAATTAAATGGCTTTTCTGCTTCAAAAAAAAAAATCTTGCTAGAATTCAAAGGAAAGATGAAGAGTTTTTTTTTCTTCAAAAAGATTTCCTTTAGTCCAGGACTGGGGGGAAAGTGACTAAAGTGAAAAGGGATGAGAAAAATGCAATTCAAAGACACAGTCCTATGCTATCACTACATACGTGTGTGCACACACAGGTACATATAGAGTTGTGTGTATTAGCATATAGATGGAGATATAGAGCTATACATAATAGATAATTGGTGATCTCTCATTCTAGCAGCTTTGAAAGGGATACATTTGTTTAAATGATCTCTTCAGTGGTGTATTCTATTGAGGTATAGCTACTTCTCCTTTTGACCTTAAGTTCCAACCATTTGGTAATACACAATGATTAGATAACAACTGTGAACCAGTGGGACTTCCCTTGTGGTCCAGTGGTTAAGAATCCGCCTGCCAATGCAGGGACCATGGGTTCTAGCCCTGATCCAGAAGGATCGCACATACAATGGTGCAACTAAGCCCATTCGCCACAACTACTGAAGCCCATGCACCTAGAGCTCATGCTCCGCAACAAGAAAAGCCACGGCGATGAGAAGCCTGCGCACCACAGCTAGAGAGCAGCTCCCACTTGCCGCAACTAGAGAAAGCCCGTGTAGCAGCCATGACCCAGTGCAGCCAAAAATAAAAATTAATTATTTTTTTTAATTGTAAGCCATAAAA
>SJYV01028894.1:12014-95547 GCA_006410875.1 Neotragus pygmaeus | reverse complement strand
GGAGGCTAGAGGAGTTTCTTTTGGGGCTTATGAAAATGTTCTGCAATTTGATACTCTGATAATTACACAACTTTGTGAATATACTATAAAAACAACCAAAGTGAATACTTGAAAGCTGAAATTTATGGGATATGGATTATATCTCAATAACATGTTATTTTTTTTAATAGGGGCAAAGAAAGCAATAAGACATATACTCATTCTACTTACATTAAGAGCACCTGTTAGATGACAAGGGGCTTCTACATAAGAATATCCCAAGTGTCTGGTAAACATGTAAAGTCCAAAGAAAACAGATACAAAGAGAGACCAGAATCTACATTTTTAACAGACATGCAATTTTTACATATACTGCTATTAGAAAACAATTCATATATTAAAAATCTATAAAACATAAAAGACACTGTCCTAACCCTCAGGAAGTTTATCAAATAATATTGGATAATGTGTCCCCAGTCCTGAGGTTCTCTGTCATTAGTCATGGCCTTTGGAGTCACCAGGGGTAATTTAAGCAAAGATCAAGCTGAGAGTATAGACATTTAATTATACTCAAGATGCTTCACAAGAAAAGAAAGCCTAGCTCATAGAGTACATTACTGACCAAAATGTACTTAGGTCATAAGGAACCCTATCCCCCAGCAAAATATTTCACACTTGTCTACCAGTTTCTGGCCTCAATGCATAATTATAATTATTGGAAGAATAGGTTATTATCAGAAGAGCTGGAGGATTCAAAAATTTCACCTCAAGTTCAAAAACAATTGTCTTCTGCAGTCCTTGACTATCTTCTCTCCATAAGTGTTCGGAATCTCATGACCTTTAGTATAAAACACTGAACATCTCAGCTCCAAAGTCATGAACACAAGCTCCTTCTTAAGGTACAGGATCAGTGCAAGCAGAAATTTAACCTTCTAGCATCTACTTATCCACAAGTGTAAGGAATGTACGAGTTTCCCTGGTGGCCCAGTGGTCCACCTGCGATGCAGGAGATGTGGGTTTGATCTCTGGGTCGGGAAGATCCCCTGAAGAAGGAAATGGCAACCAACTGCAGTATTCTTGCCTGGGAAATCAAATGGACAGAGGAGCCTAGCAAGCTAGAGTCCATGCGGTCACAAGAGAGTCAGACATGACTCTGCGACTGAACAACAACAGCAAGGAATCGCTTTACAATGTTGTGTTGATTTCTGTTGTACAAAAAAGTGAATCAGCTATATGTATACGTATATCCCCTCCCTCTTGAACTTCCCTCCTACCAACCCCCATCACATCCCTCTAGGATATCACAGAGCACCAAGCTGAGCTCCCTGTAGATTTTTATNTACAATGTTGTGTTGATTTCTGTTGTACAAAAAAGTGAATCAGCTATATGTATACGTATATCCCCTCCCTCTTGAACTTCCCTCCTACCAACCCCCATCACATCCCTCTAGGATATCACAGAGCACCAAGCTGAGCTCCCTGTAGATTTTTATTTCACATAAAACTACAGTAAAGGCATACATTCTATGAAAATGGCTCCCTCTGAATGACACAGTTTAACAGAAACAGAGAATTATAACATTGCTTAATGTAAAATCACAAAAACTTACGAATGCCTGATTTTTGAAGCTAAAGAAAGGGAACTTTTCCTCCGAATCAATCTGATGTCTCTTTACGTGGAAAGTCTGTTACATTTCCCCATTTCAAGAAGATATTTCCTCTGTTTCCTTCTCTCTCACAGATACAGCTTAAGCATAAATATAATGAACAAATAACAGTGCCACCAGAATGCAGAAGAGAAAGTGAAAGTCACTCAGTTGTGTCCGACTCTTTGCAACTTCTTGGACGATACAGTCCATGGAATTCTCCAGCCAGAATACTGGAGTGGGCAGCCATTCCCTTCTCCAGGGTACCTTCCTCACCCAGGGATCAAACCCAGGTCTCCCGCATTGCAGGCAGATTCTTTACGAGCTGAGCCACCAGGGAAGCCCCAGAATGCAAAGTCCCTGTCTATCTGCAGGAGCCAAGTCTGTGAGGGACAATTTGGCCTTGTGGTTACAAGAGAGATGGGCCAAGCCATGCACCAGGGTACTGAGCACTGGATGTGGATTCTGAAGTCCTGAGCTGGAATTCTAAGTATTATGGCTTGCTGGGTATTTAATGATTATGTAAAAACTGCAAAATTCCTCTAAGGGCCCTGAGCTCCATTTCCTTATCTGTGAAATGGAGCTCCTCTATGGGTTCTTCTGAGGATCAGAGGACTGAGCGGATGCTGTGGTGCACTGCCCCCTATTTGCCCCCTTTCCCTCAAGATGAAAGCACTTATTAGTTTCCTTAGGTGCTAAGAGTGTAGGGCTGACTTCTCACCCAGAGACTGTCCTGGGATGAAGACAGCTGCTCTGGGACACACCTGAGGTGGGGGGGTGGGGCAGGGGGATTGAGGACAGAGGGACTAAGCAACATGCATCCATTAAGAAGAGACTGTGTGTATGTATGTGTGTGTGTGCATGCTGGGTGCGTGCTGAGTGCTAAGGCGCTTCAGTCGTGTCTGGCTCTTTGCAACCCCATGGACTGTAGCCAACCAGGCTCCACTGTCCATAGCATTCTCCAGGCAAGAATACTGGAGTGGGTGTCCACGCCTTCCTCCAAGGGATCTTCCCCACCTAGGGATCGAACCTATATCTCTTACATCTCTTGCATTGGTAGTAGCGTTATTTACCACTGAGCAACCTGAGAAATATTCAAGTCCAAATTTCTGCTCCAACTTCCTGCAGCTCTGCAGAACCATCCCACCACCAGAGCTGGGTGGGGAGAGAGGTACCGGGTCCTAACTGCACAGCTACCAGGCTCCTCTTGGCTCCAGCTTCCTTCCTCACTCTCTGAATGCCCTGCCTGCCTGACAACCTCAGAGTCTACTTCCAGAAATGCTGCAAATAAAGGAGAAACAGTAAGTGCCCTACGAACAACTTGCATTGTGAGATCACATTTGTTAGGCCAACTTGTTCATAAGTCCAAAAAAGCTAGCCTAGCTACCCAAACAACACAATCTGGCTACGTAGTACTGTACTGTAATAGGCTTGTAATACTTTTCATGCAAAAAATCAAACACAAAAGAGGGGTCGGGGGTGTGGGAGGGAGGTTCAACAGGGAGAGGACATATATATACATATGGCTGATTCATTTTGATGTATGGCAGAAACCAACACAATATTGTAAAGCAAATAAAAATAAATTTAAAAAATAAAGACAACATTTTTAATCTTACAGTAGAGTACCTTGAAGGGTACATTAGTAAATTACGCCAGCTGGAATACTGGGGCTGGCATCGAGTGAACAGGCAAGAAGCGGTACTGATTGGAGGAAAGAGAGGAGGGGGGGAGATGGTACAGCTGAAAGATCGGCAACAATAGGAAACAGAGGGCAAGATGCAATTTCACCCATGCGTGACACTGATGAAATGCACATTCCCTTCTTTGAAAGTTTGCAACTTGAAGCAGATTTACCATAAAGTAAATGAGTTCTGTTTTGTGAACCAGAGGTTACTACTTGAATGTTTGACATGGTAACCCTACCCTCTGGGTCCATTACAGTAAATCAGTCACAAAATGGCTGCCCTGTACCCCCAAGAACTAAAAGGATCCAACGCCCACTCTTCACCATCCGGGGCTGCTGCTGCGACTGCTGCCCTTTTATTTACTGACACTTGGGAAACTGCCACCTGGCTTTGCAATTTGGTCCCACCATTTCTGCAGGAAAAGACTTGAGATCTGCCTATAGACCAATAGCTAGGGCTTCCCTGGTGGCTCAGTGGTAAAAACTCTGCCTGCAATGTAGGAGGCTTTAGGTTCGATCCCTGGATCAGGAAGATCCCCTGGAGGAGGAAATGGCAACCGACTCCAGTACTCCTGCCTGGAGAATCCCACGAACAGAGGAGCTTAGGATGCTATAGTCCATGAGGTTACAAAAGAGTCGAACATGACTGGGTGACTAAACAACAGCAATGGAGTAGCTAGCCTGCTCTCCTCCCACAACTGTGAAGTTGATTTTCAGCTCCTTAGTTCTCCTGGGTCCTTGGCAAAGGACTCTCCCTGAAAGCCAAGGTGCCTGGGTTTTGGATATGAACCTGGGCATTGCATCCACAGGGCTTTTTTTTCTTTTCTCCATTCCCAGGCTCAACAGTAACCTTTGTTCTCCTCTCCCTCATCTTTGACAAGGACGGGGGCTTCCAAGTTATTCATGATACCAGCCTCTGTGCATTCCACAAAGCTGCTATCCCATTCCTCTCTTAGCCATATCCCCGTAGAATTGCAAGGACAAGATCAACTCTTTCTTTTCTTTCCTTTTGGGTTTGTATAGTTCCCTTTAATGATGAGCAGACTCAAGAAGGTGAGGCAGAATGGGTGCTCTGGGAAAAAGAAATCTCAAAAAGATATGGAGAAAGAAAGTGCATAATTTTTTTCTTTACGGGAATGCAATCTAGTGCCGTGGAGAAGGAAATGGCAACCCACTCCAGTGTTCTTGCCTGGAGAATCCCAGGGACGGGGGAGCCTGGTGGGCTGCCGTCTATGGGGTCACACAAAGTCGGACACGACTGAAGCGACTTAGCAGCTTAGCAGCAATCTAGTGCAGAGGAGGCTTTCCAGGCAGCGCTAGTGGTAAAGAACCCACCTGCCAATGTAGGAGACATAAGAGACATAGGTTCGATCCCTGAATCAAGAAGATCCCCTGGAGGAGGGCATGGCCACCCACTCAAGTATTCCTGCCTGGAGAATCCCATGGACAGAAGAGCCTGGTTGGGCTACAGTCCATAGGGTTGCAAAGAGCCAGATACAACTGAAGCAACTTAGTATGTGCACACGCAATCTAGTGCACCGCTGCTGCTGCTGCTAAGTCACATCAGTCATGTCCGACTCTGTATGACCCCATAGATGGCAGCCCACCAAGCTACCCTGACCCTGGGATTCTCTAGGCAAGAACACTGGAGTGGGTTGCCGTTTCCTTCTCCAATCTAGTGCCCAGGATATACTCTAATGGGCTGGGTTGTTCTCTGATGGGCCTATCCTAATCTAGCAGGTCAGATGTAGTCTAGAGTACAAATTTGGTTGCTTGGGAGACAGGCAATGTATCCCACAGACCGAAGGACACTCATGAGGGAGTATAGAGAGGAAAGGCTGGAAAAGGACATGGTGGTTGGATTGTTGAAAGACTTAAAGGCCAGTCCAAGGGGTTAGATTTACACCATAGGCCAGTTGCTCTCAAACTGATACCCCATGGAACTTATCCCATGAAACCACTGGGGAGAGAAACCTCTAGAGGTACAGACAGGAGTGTTCTATGGCCAAATAAAGTATGGGAAATAGAACCACCAAAACCAACATCTCCTTGAGCATGTTTGAGGCTCACAGAAACTACCAACCCCAACACTAACCTGTTTGACTTGTTTTCCCCACTGCTTTCACATCTGTGAAAACTTTATATTAGTTAAAGGCAATTAGCACATTCTGTGGGAGCATGCTTTGGGAAATGTTGGCTGAAGTTAGGCATTAGTAACGGAAGATGACTGAAAGAGGAAACTGACATAACTAATCCAACTTGGAAACTAATTTGAAGTTCAAGACGTACTAGAGAAGAGAAGGGAGAGAGAGATTCTTAAAGAGGTTTAGGCAAAAGTCGAGATCAAGGGATACAGATCCAGGCCAAGGGGGCTCTAGTAAGAATGGAAAAGAGTAAAAATTAGTAGAAACTATTGGCTGGAGTTAGCAGAAATTTTTTACTGACTGAATTTATGAAGATGCCAAGGGAAAAGGTAGGAGATACGGTTTAGTGCCTGGTTTCTGGTGAAAAGTTTCATGGCTGAGAGAAACAGGCAGAGCAGAGGGAGAAAGATAACGGACTGGATATCAGATATGGAAATTTGCTATTTCCATGTTCACTGGAAACTTGTTTCTCTTCTTTTACTCTGTATTCCCCAAGCCTGAGCCATGATAAGCTCTCAATTAATATGACTCAGTGAGAAGGATTCCAACAGGGAATATTAGTAAAGTATAAAATATTAGTAAAATATGTAAGGAAAAAAAAAAAAAAACCATGGGACTTCTGTGCCCAAGAATAGTACTGAGTCAGTGAAAAAGGCTGCAGATAAAACAAAACTGAATCATCTTAGTCATGCACGTCATTTAACTCTAAATCCACATGTAAAATAGGAAATGAGGGATCCTGAGAGCCATAAAAAGCAATGATGGAGAATGGAGTGTCTCTTTTCAAGCACTAAATGAGTTATATTTTAAAGAAGACAAATGGGAAAATAGACACATCAAAGAGGATAAAAACAGTCATCAGTAGGGTGTAGGAAGGAATAGAAAAAGCTAAGATAGTGACTGAAATTATGTCCAAAAAAGAAGAAAAAAGAAGTGACTACAGCAAAACCCCTAAATGTAGATTGGATTTTAAAATATATTTGATATGTTTATATGCTTAAAGCTTATTATTTTGTGTGTGAAAAATACTCTCAACCTCAAGAAAGAGGAGGAGAAAAGGGGAGCTTTAAAAATTGCATGCTTCAGGCTCGTGGAAATCTATTGTCTGCCAGCATCAGACATGGTATTTACTTCAAGCCATATTCAGCCATGTACAGTATTTCAAAAGTGCCACCTAGTAATTTAAAATGACAAGAAAAATAATATAATGGATGCATGCCTGATTTCTCCTTCTCCCGTCCCACAATAAGGGTGAGGGGTCTGAAGGCTCTTGATTATTCTCTCAACAGAAGCAGCAATGACTCTGAAAAGAGCAAAGTTGGATTGGATTTCTACTTGGATATTTCCCTTGACGACCTGGAACTCACTGATTCATTCCTCGAGAAGGGAAGGAACAGGTTCTGAGGGCATGGATATGGGGCAGGCCAATGGCCTGGTGGGGCTTCTGTTTTACCCTCTGTGTGGAGTCCTTTTGTTTTCAGGAATGTGTGCATAGGAACTTGTAGAATACTATAACCAAATCCAACCTAGTCACTTATTGAAAGAGGAAGCCTAGGAGAAAGTGAGGCCAAGAATATCTTTTTTAAACTCAGGGCTCATCCTTTATTTTCTTTAAAAATCAATCTAGGTAATGATATGTATCTGTGCTCAGTTGTATCTGACTCTTTGTGACCCCATGGACTATAGCCCACTGGGTTCCTTTGACCATGGAATTTTTCCAGGTAAGAATACTGGAGTGAGTTGCTCTGTCCATGGAATTTTCCCAGGCAAGAGCACTGGAACGGTTTGCCATTTCCTCCTTCAGGGGATCCTCCCAACCCAGGGATTGAACCCACATCTCCCTCACTGGCAGGCAGGTTCTTTATCACTAACACTCCCTGGGAAGCCCCTAGGAAGTGATAACCAATGACTAACAGTATCACAAAAACTGAGTCAACCAGATTTGATAGACGTACACAGCACCACCTTCATAAGGATTCTTGCCAAAAAAATTCAACCCTTGTCTGATCAATCCCTTAGATCTAAAGCCTGTGCTACAGGAAACACAGCCAACAATAGCACGAGGATGTAATCAACAAAAGTCAAGTTATGGGAAAGTCTACAAAATGAAGGATCACAGTTTGTCAACAATGTAATAACGAAGAAATTAAGAGACATGGCGGGAATGTTTTAAATTAAAAGAGACCTAAAAGACATCTAAACCAATTGCAATGTATGGACTTTACTTGGAAATTCAAACAAACTGTTTAAAGATTTGTAAAACATCAAGGAATCTATGAATATTGGATATTTGTTGATATTAAGCAATTGTTATTCATTTTTAAGGGGTGAGTATGGGCGTTATGGGCTTCCTTGTTGGTTCAGCAGTAAAGAATCTACTTGCCAATGCAGTAGACTGGAGTTTGATCCCTGGGTACAGAAGATCCCCTGGAGAAGAAAATGGCAACCTACTTCAATATTCTTGCCTGGAAAACCCCATGGACAGAGGAGACTGGAATGCTATAGGCCATCAGGTCACAAAGAGTTGGACAACTTAGCAACTAAACAGCAACACATGTTGTTGTCTCTATGTTTAAAAAAAGGACTCTTAGAGTCTCATTTGACTCCTCACTCTACTAAACTCATGCCACTCCAACAGTGAGACCCCACAGCTTACGGATATCAATGTAGAACCCAAGAGAAAACCAATAAATTCTTGACTTCTAAAATCAAAAGGCACAATCCTAGTGTAAGATAGCAAATATTTGAGAGTGGATACAAAATGCTGTTAAAGGATAGTTCTCAAATTATTTAAAACATGACACAAATCAACATGTGCCAAATATTTTATTCAACTAATTCATTAATGAGGGAACCATAAAGATGTTAAAACCGGTTCTAAATAGAATCTGAAGAACAAATATATATATACTTATACATATATGTGGGCTTCTGCAATGGCTCAGTGTTAAAGAATCCGCCTAATAGGCAGGAGACACAGAAAATGATGGTTTGATCCCTGGGTTGGGAAGGTCCCCTGGAGAAGGAAATGGCAACCCACTCCATTATTCTTGCCTGGGAAATCCATGGACAGAGGAATCTGGCAGGCTACAGTTGGTGGGGTCCCAAAAGAGTTGAACATGACTGAGCGACTAAACAACAATACGTATATGTATATGTGTACAAACACAATCAGGAATGCTGAAATAAATTTGCTCACAGATACAAAACTATTATATTATAGAGCAATAAAATATAATATTTGGGGTCGTATTTCCATAAGTGAAGACTAGCAGTTGCTCTAGGTTTGTCTAGTGATAAAAATTCATTTGTATTGCCTTGGACAAGAATAATTTGCATTACTAATAGCTTTCTAACAAGTTAACTTCTTCCCTACAGGGATATAAAAGAGATAAATCAATAGAAAGGCAATCAAGAATCACACCCTTATGCATCACGCAGTCCCCATAGGGTCCACCAGAACACAATTTCTCAAACTTGGTGCCATTAATACTTTGGCCCAGGCAACTCTTTGTTGTGAGAATCTGTCCTATGCCTTGTATGATGTTTGCCAGGCTGCCTGGCCTCTACCACTGGATGCCAGTAGCACATGCCATGCCCAGCTGTGACAATCAAAAATGTCTCCAGGAACAGTATGCACATTTCTTAAAGAACTAGGAATAAATTACCATATAATGCAGCAATACCACTACTGGGCATATACCCTGAGGAAGAACAGCAGCACTATTTGCAGTAGCCAGGATACGGAAGTAATCTAGATGTCCATTGACAGGTGAATGGATAAAGAAGTCATGGTACATATATACAGTGAAACATTATTCAGCCATAAAAATGGAATGAATTTGAGGTAGATGAAGCTAGAGCCTGTTATACAGAGTAAAGTGAGTTTGAAAAAGAAAAGCAAATATCATATAGTAACACAAACACATATGGCATCTAGGAAAATTTATCTAGGATACTAATGAATTGCTCTGCGGGGCAGGAATAGAGACTGAGACATAGAGAACAGACTGTGGACACAGCAGGGGCAGGAGAGGGTGGGACAAATTGAGAAAGTAGCATTAAAATATCTATATTACCATATATAAAACAGATGGAAAGTTGCTATCTAACACAAGGAGCTCAACGTGGTGCTCTGCGACAACCTAGAGAGGTGGAATGAGGTAGGAAGGGGAGGGAGATTCAAGAGGGAGAGAATATGTGTACACCTATGGCTGATTCACCTTGATGTATGGCAGAGACCAACACAACATTGTAAAGCAATCATCCTCCAATTAAAATAAATAAAATTTTTTAAATGTCTCCAGGTAGATCCTAAGAGTTCTCATCACAAGGAAAAATGCTTTTTTCTTTCTTTTTTTTCTGTGTGTGTGTGTGTGTGTGTGTGTGTGTGTGTGTGTGTTGTGTATGTAAGACAATGGATCTTAACAAAACTTATTGTGGTAATCATTTCACTATTCATACATAAATTAAGTCCTTATTCTGTACACATTGAACTTAATGCTGTATGTCAATTATATCTCAGTAAAACCGAGGGGGAAAATATCTCCAGATGAGAACTCCTCTTTTAGACAATGCTCCATACTCCATTTAAAATACATGTAGTAGTCTCTTTTGCCAATTCCAAGTCTAGACAATGTTTCCTGACAAGTCAAAACCAAGTTTTCCCCTGTGTTTTGTACTCACTATCCACACTAGAAGCTACTTTCTAAAGTAGAGAGAGTCCTCAAAGAAAGCCAGAAATATTCTGAATTTCCACTCTCTTGTGTTAAGAACAAGGACTGGAACAAGGAAAACTGCAGTGACCTTTAAGTAAAAGGATTCAGTGCTACATTTAAGTCTTTAATCCATTTTGAGTTTATTTTTGTATGTGATATTAAAGAATGTTCTAGTTTCAACAGTTTCAAAATTATATCCAGTTTTCCCACAGCACCATTTATTGAATAGACTGTCTTTTCTCCATGCATAGTCTTGCCTCCTTTGCTGTAGATTAATTGACCCTATTCCATTGACCTATATGTCTGTTTTTGTGGCAGTACCATATTGTTTTGATAACAGTAACTTTATAGTATAGTCTGAAGTCAGGGACCCTATTTGCTCCAGCTCCATTTTTCTTTCTCAAGACTGGTTTGGCTACTCAGGGTCTTTTGTGTCTCCATACAAATTTTAAGATTTTTTATTCTAATTCTGTGAAAAAATGCCATAAAGACCTAAGTGTAACACCGGATACTATAAAACTCTAAGAAGAAAACACAAGCAGAACACCCTCTGGCATAAATAGCAGCAATATCTTTTTCTATCCTTCTCCTGAAATAATGGAAATAGAAACAAAAATAAACAAATGGACCTAATTAAACTCAAAAGCTTTTGCATAGCAAAGGAAACAGTTTTAAGAAATGAAAAGACAACCCACAGAGTGGGAGAAAAATGCTTGTAAACAATGTGACCAACAAGGGAATTATCTCCAAAACTTAAAAACAGTTCATGCAGCTCAATATCAAAAAAATAAAACTAAAACACAATCAAAAAATGTGCAGGAGACCTAAACAGACATCTCTCCAAAGAAGACATACAGATGGGCAAGATGCACATGAAAAGATGTTCAGCATCACTAATTATTAGAGAAATGCAAATCAAAACTATGAGATACCACCTCATCCCAGTCAGAATAGTCATCAAAAATTTTACAAACAATTAAAGCTAGAGAGGGTGCAGAAAAAAGGGAACCCTCCTACACTGTTGGTGGGGATGTAAATCAGCTACTATGACAAACAGTATTGAGGGTCCTGAAAAAACTGAAAGTAGAGCTACAATGTGGCCCAGCAACCCCTCTCTGGGGCATATGGAGAAAAAATTGGCTTGAAAGAATACATGCACCCCATGTTCACTGCAGCACTGTCCACAATAGTCAAGGAATGAAAGAAATTTAAATGTTCATTGACAGATGAATGGATAAGGAAGATGTGGAACATAGATACAATGGAATATTACTCAGCCATTGAAAAGAACGAAATGTCACAGCAACATGGATGGACCTGGAGATTATACTAAGTAAAGTGTCAGGAAAATATCATATGATATGACTTATATGTGAAATCTAAAAAATGATGCCAATGAATGTATTTATAAAACAGAAACAGACTCAGAGATTTAGAGAATGAACTTACAGTTACCAGTGGCGGAAAGGTATTTGGGATTGACATGCACACACATCTACATTTAAAACAGATAACCAATAGGACCTACTGTATAGCACAGGGAACTCTGCTCAGTACTCTGTAATAATCTAAATGGGAAAGTAATTTGAAAAAGAATAGATGCATGTCTATGTATAACTGAATTATTTTGCTGTACACTTGAAATGAAGACAGTATTGTTAATTAGTTATACTCCAAAAAAATTTTTTTAAGGATTTTGGAGGAGAGAGAACCTGAAGGTTTTTTCACAGGTATAGTTCAGGGAAAGAGCCCACCTCTGAGAAAATTTCCCACCTATGCCGTGAAGAGTGGAAACACCAGAGGATTCACCTAGGCAAGGGAGAGCTGGAGACAACCCCTTGAGTCTGATAAGATCTAAGAGTTCAAACACAATTTGGGACCTAGCTTTGGTCGAGAGAGATTGAGTCAGAAAGCATAAGCTGAAGTGTTTACCATAGAGTGTAGCCTGAAGTTCATGGGGAAAGATGCCCTGTGACTGCGTCAAGTCTGAACAGACTGAAAAATCACTAAATGTGACTGAAATTCCCAGGAGAATCTGGATTGAGTTCTACTCCACATTCAGACTGGGAGTTCAGGGCACCAAAATAAAATTTTATAGACAATAACATTTTATTTTTGCACACACTCAGGTTGGTGACTATAAAATCTGTACCAGTACAGGCATAGGAAAGCTAGTCCCTGGACTGATGAGAAACCTGAGGTTTTTCCTCAGACAGACATGAAACTTGCTCAGTTAAGACTGAACAATAACCAGCAGAAAAATCTGGCCCCTCTTGGATTGAACCATCCCCTGAAACTGTAGGAGCCATTGGCTAATGCTCATTGCATAGCTGTGAACTCTCACAAAATGCCAGCAGCAGAGAATGTAAATAACAGCTGGTTATTTTTCTAGATTATTTCTTTCTCATTCCTCTTGGCCACCATATCACAAACAAATGAGTTATTTTCAGAAAATAGGAACATCCAGAAAACAGAAATTCCAAGAGTCCAATCTGCTGATGGAGTTCCAATTAGAACTGTAAATCATACATGGAGAGAGAAGCACTAACATATACACACTACCATGTGTAAAACAGATAGCGAGCAGGAAGCTGCTGACTAGCCCACGAAGCTCAGTTCTGTGCATGTGATGACCTAGAGGGGTGGGATGGGGGCAGGGCAGGATAGGAGGTAGGGTGGGAGGGAGACTCAAGAGGGAGGGGATTTATGTATACTTATAGCTGATTCCCACTGTTGTATAGCAGAACCTAATGCAACTCTGTGAAGCAATTATACTCCAAATAATAAATAAATAAATCATACATAAACTTAATGACTGTTCACTGAGCATTTCATGTGCTAGATGCTGATCTAGGCGCCAAAGACAAAGAAGTGACAAGTGGGTTAATATCTTGCTTTCCTGATGTTTATGGTCTAGAAAGATAGACAGACATAACTTCCCCTCAAATAAATGAATATATAAGATGATAGGTACTAAAGAAAAATAGAGCAAGGCAAAGGGACATAGAGTAACATACGTTAGGTGAGAATTCTGGGAAAAATTTGAACAGAGTCATGAATAAAACAAAGGAACAATTTACCGGCTACTGGGGAAAGAGGGTGCTAGATGGAGGGAAGAATGAGTTGGAAAACCCAAAAGTATGAATGTCTTTGGTCTATTTGAAGAGCAGAAAGGAAGCCGCTGAGAGAGGAACAAATGAGCAAGAGCTGAGTGTGGAAGGAGTTGAGGACAGAGAGGCAGCAGGCAGCAGCAGTTAGGAAGGTCATGGGAAAGACTTTTGGACTTTATCCTGTGTATTTTAGTAGCTCAGTCCTGTCCGACTCTTTGCGAGCCCATAGATTATAGCCCTCCAGGCTCCTCTTTCCATGGAATTCTCCAGGAAAGAATACTAGAGTGGGTTGCCATTTCCTTCTCCAGGGTAACTTCCTGATCCAGGGATCAAACCTGGGCCTCCTGCACTGCAATTCTAATGAGACGGAATCTTGTTGGAGAGAAGCACAGAATGATATGACTTACGGCTGATTGATAAAAGTCACAAATGGAAGCAAGGACATGGCGGAGGAGTTTTTGCAGGTGATCATCTGGAATTAATGTGGTAATAAGTGGGGTTGGAGAGAAATGGTCGTATTTAGGATACATTCAAAAGGTAGAGCTGGCAGAATTTGCTGATGGATTGAACATAGGGTGTGATGAAAACAGAGAAGTCAAAATAACTCCCAAATTTTTGGCCTAGAGTTGTCATTTATTAAAGATTAAGAAAAAAAATAGTTTGGCAGGAGAGTCAAGAATTTGGAAATGTCAGGTAGACAATGGATATTTGAGTCTAGAATTTAGGAAAGAGATTAGAGGTGAACATATTATATTTGTGAAAGTCATCACCATATGGATGGTATTTAAAATCATACTCTTTGATGAGTTCCCCAAGAATACTTTTGTCTTAAGGATTTTCAAATGTACGAGGAAAACATCATCAATTTGCAGACTTAAATTCAAATTCATAGAATATTTTTTAATCTTTAACATCTGCTAAAGAAGAATCTCAACTAGATATGAAAAAAAAAAGTGTTATTATCATGACAGATGGTGCTCCAGTTAGGTTAGGTGAAAATTCTGTATTTATTAAAATTTTAAAATAATAGACCAACATTTCTCATTTTATTACTTTGTTCCATTGTATGATAAATATTGAAAATAATTCTGCTGGGTTTTCTGAAGCAGACTATACAAAGTAATACATGCAGATTATTAATCATTGTTAGTTAATAGAATTAAAATAAACAGCAGGCAAAAGAGTAAATGATCTTGTGTTCTTGGCCAACACTTTTTGAATCATGAAAGCACTTCACAAAAATTACTGTATTCTTAATTCCTATTCAAGAGTTTCCTGTTCAAGGCAACACTTGTCAAATATTCAATCATCAAAAACAAAGAGATAATGTGATTTATGGCTATTCATAGATATCACACTGCATATGAATGAGCTAAATTTGAAACACCAAGGAAAGGAAAATCTTATTTGTAACCTAATCTAGCTATACAAGTGCCAAAACTTATGGTAAAGTTGATGTGTTTCATACTACATATAAGTAATAATTCTACACATTTTTAACATGAATCAATATGCAGGTTTTAATTGTGATTAGCAGGGTTAGGTAAATTTGCTGTGAAAGATACAAGGAAAATTTAAAGAACACTTTGTTGATATTGATAAATTTAGAGTTGCTTATCAATTTATATAATTTCCTCTTTGAAGTCAATGTTAATAATATCGCACTGACACAAGAATTAATGAATTTATGTAACCTACACAGATGTCACTTCAAAACTCCTATTTGACTTCAAAGTTAAATTGATACTTCTCTGAACTAGGAACCGCATGAATGATGTAGGCTCGAGTGAACAGTGGTTGCTGAGACCATCTGCATGTTGATGTGCTGGAGACAACCCCGTTAAGGCCTCAAATGAAACTCTGAAGATACTGTGAATGCTAGTAGAGATCTGTACCTTGTGGCTGCCTGGGACAAGCCTGACACATACGTTCCCTTGCTTATTAAACACGCCACCTACTAACCAGAAGTGGTTTTTCTGCCTCTGTTTCCATCTCTCCTTGCCCTCTGTACAGAATACAGTTTCAAATTTCACCCAGGACTCCTGAGGTGGTTGTTATTGTTCACTCACTGACTGTATCTGAC
The DNA here is from genome assembly GCA_006410875.1 of Neotragus pygmaeus. Taxonomy (NCBI): domain Eukaryota; kingdom Metazoa; phylum Chordata; class Mammalia; order Artiodactyla; family Bovidae; genus Neotragus; species Neotragus pygmaeus. The sequence goes on along the minus strand of SJYV01028894.1, from coordinate 80,180 downwards.
TCTTTGCAACCCCATGGACTGCAGAACGCCAGGCTTCCCTGTCCTTCACTATCTCCTGGAGTTTGCTCAAACTCATGTCCATTGAGTCAGTGATGCCATCTCATCCTCTGTCATCCCCTTCTCCTCCTGCCTTGAATTTTTCCCATCATCAGGGTCATTTCCAACGAGTTGGTTCTTCACATCAGGTTGCCAAAGTATTAGAGCTTTAGATTCAGCATCAGTCCCTCCAATGAATATTCAGGACTGATTTCCTTTAGGATGGACTGGTTGGATCTCCTTGCAGTCCAAAGGATTCTCAAGAGTCTTCTCCAGCACCACATTTCAAAAGCATCAATTCAATGCTCAGCTTTCTTTATGGTCCAGTTCTCACATCCATACATGACTACTGAAAAAGCATAGCTTTTATATGGACTATCCTCAATAGATTTTAAAGAAAAAAGGGCCTGAGAATAAGGTACGAGCCATCTATCATGGATGGATGTTATTTGACCTCTCTTTCCTTCCTTTTCTCATATTATGAAATCAGTGGTTCTCAGCCTGAGGATCCTGTCAGAATCCCCTAAGAAATTTTGCTAAATGCACATTCCCATCTTTGGGGGATCCTTGCCCTCCACGGCTGGGGAGAGACTGAGAGTGGTGAGGAAGAGGAACTGTGTGGTTCACAATTGCCACAAAAAATGATTTTGAGAAGAACTTCCTGGCTGAGTCCCACAGGCTCCACCACTTACGTGCCTGACCACTCATCATACTCCCCAGCCAACTAAAACAATTCCTAATTCTATGGCTTATTGAATCATAAAAGAATCTAACAGATATGGCATAATACAGAGCACCTCTTGCCCACTGAACTCAGTGATATATGACTGCAGGTAGCCTGTGGAGGTCAATGAAGTCCCACTGCCCGCCCCCCCTTAAAATATCCTTAACACCCTCCTCTTAACGTATTCAAATCAGTTTCACATGCAAACCAGAGCCAAATCAGAAAATTAAACCTAGCAGACAGAACTGTGCTAAACATTTGCAGAATAAGCACATACGAAAGTACAAAAATCAGTTTTTATTATGAAATTTGTAAAAACAGCTCGCTTCCAATTTGGACTCTTCTTGCTAATGAAATCATTTTTCTCATCCTCCCAGCTGTGCGGGAGAGTGAGTTGTCACAGTTCCCGCTGTCAAGCTCCAGTCCCACTGAACCCAGAGCAGTCGCTGAGGCCTCTCCCCCCCATATTGAATTTAAGGGGTCTGGAATTTTCATCAGCCAGAGCACATTCTGTGTGTGTCGTCTGTCTCAAATGTTTGGACACCAGTCAGCATATATGACAGGGTGACTGACGAATGGCAGTTCAACCAATAAAGGGTTTAAAGTGTTCCTCTCTTCCACTTAGCATTTATAGAGTCAAGTGTTGCTCCAGGATTATTTTGTTTTGAGGATACATTCTGAGATTACATCTCCAGCTAAAAATTGCATTTCTAAATAATAATGTGTGAAAGAGATTGCCTGAAAGATTTTGCCAGCCTTTCTGAAAAGATGCCAGTGGATGAGTCATCTATCTTAGAAAATTCTAGATTGACATTAAAATGATATGTAAACACAAATGGAGACAACACTTTTGTTCACTTTCTGCAGTAGAAGTTTTGCAATTGCTTTTTCATGTATATGCTTTATAAAACAAATTTCAAAATGGAGGACAAAATATAATTAAAATTTATATTCAGAGTACCATAACAAAAACAATATATAATCCAGTGTCACTAAATTGAATGCATGGCTTGTCACCAGCACCTGCATTTCAGAAAGTAAGCAAGTACTGCAGGTGACTAGAGCATGCACACTCAGTCGTGTCTGCTCATTGCGACCCCATGGACGGTAGCCCTCCATGCTCCTCTGTACATGGAATTTTTGCAGGCAAGAATACTGGAGTGGGTTGCCATTTCCTTCTCTAGGGGATCTTCCCAACTCAGGGATCAAACCTGCATCTCTGGTGTCTCCTGCAATTGCAGGTGGATTCTTTAGCACTGAACCACCTGAACAGATCTTTCTGTAAAGTTACCTGTAATTGAGTTTGAAGTGAAACAGAGGATAAAACATATAGACAAGTCACACTGTTTTTTCAAGGATATTCTAGTTCTGGCATACTTGGTTTATATTTTTATTCTAAATTTATGGATTTATCTTTATACATTTTCATTTTTCTAGTTTAACATTATGTTGGGTTCCCTTGATGGCTCAGTGGTAAAGAATCTGCCTGCAATGCAGGGGGCGTGGGTCCAATCCCTGGTCTGGGAACAAAGATCCTGTTGGGGAGTGGGGTGCTGGGGCTCAGGACGGGAGGCAAGGGTGTAGGCCTCCCCAGTGGTTCAACTGTAGCTAATTCACCTGTCAACGCAAGAGACATGGGTTCAGTCCAGATGCGGCTTCAGTTTTCAGATCCCCTGGAAAAGGAAATGGCAACCCACTCCAGTATTCTTGCCTGGGAAATCATGGACAGAGGAATCTGGTGGGCCACAGTCCCTGAGGTCGCAAAAAATTGGACACAACTCAGCAACTAAATAACAACAATGAGTTACATGTCATTTTTGAGGAAAATAAGAAAAAATAAAGTCATGCTTTGAAATCTTATTATCCAGAGATAGTTTTTGGTAACACTCTCTAAAGTGGACTTTAAGAGTATGGACATGTGTGCACACATGTATGTGTGTTGAGAAGAAATTTTAAAACAGTATTTACTCCAAAAATTCTTGCATCTATAGATGACCATAACAAACTATCTTGGAGTAAATTTCCCTTTTTCAGGAAAGAGTCACTAGACTGACTTCTCGTAGCTACTCAAAAGTAAAGGGTAGCAATCACCTAGTGCCTGATGGAGAGATACAGAAGAACCTTCTGAAATCTGACAGTCTTGCCCTCCCCATATTCTTTGATGTGCAGAATCATCATCTATGGAGAAGGCAGACAAATCTGTGTACAAGTCTAGGAACCTCCTGGGAGGGAAAGAATGTGAACATGGTATTTTCTTGTTTGAAGTTCAAATGTTAGAATATCCTGACAATGGCCTGGTGATAGGGAAAGACCAGAGGATTCCAAATGGAGTTCTCTAGGCTGGTAGGAAAATTGTGGGGTAACCCAGTCTTTCAAAATGAGAGCCTGAGGTCCAGGGGAAAAGTTTTACCTTCCAGAGAAAAAGCTTGTCCTCAGCATGGCATGTGGTTGAACTTAGAAGAGCCAGGAGGCTCAGCAAGTAATCTAATTAGATGCAAAAGAGGCCACCTTGAGATCCTGAGCTTAGAACCCCATGTGACCTACGGAGATATCTGAAGCTACAAACACATGCTGCCTCCCAGGGGACAGAGGCATACAGGAGAGTACAGAGATGTGTGACCTAGAGATGGAACTCACTAAAAGATCGAGGAGGAAGGCAGGCACATGGACCCAGTCAACCAAACCAATGACTGCTAAGATGAAACCCAACACGGAACCAATCAGACTGTGCACTGACTGTTTTAGACCAAATAAGCCACTGAGGTCCTTGAACAATTTCAGGTGAAGTAATCCTCAAGAAACTATAAAACTTCTATCGTATTTCTGGAGTCCCAAACTGTCTTAGAAATTAGAAGGATGTGACTTAATCTGTAACCCAAGCTGACAAAGTGACCACACCAGTAACATGAATGCATTTGTGTGTGTGCGTGTGTTTTGAAATAGAGCATCACATGAAACATAAATCCTTATAAATTACTGATTTTCTGTGAGGCTTATTATACATTGACTCAAATATCCATTCAACAAGTATTCATAAAACATTTATGATATACCAGGCATTGTGTATGTTGTGTTGAATAAGGCACTGTCCAGTGAGGGTTTCATAGGCAAGAACAATACATTATGGCACAATTTGATAAGTGTGCTTTCATTGAGAAATAAACAAAGCATCATGGAAGGCCAGATAAATAGTATATACAAGTGATTTATATTCCTTTTTCTCTGACTACTCAGAGAAATCTCAGCCCAATCTCCCTTCTTTTCTGATTTGCCCATAAGGAGGGTAGCCAAAAAAGGAATGAAAGCCCAGTAGGATAATTTGCATGTCAAACGGTCAAGTCAGATGAAGACTGATGACTTGATGACATCGATGGATTTGGTACTTAGAAGGTCACTGGCGAATCATTCAAAAAACCTTTTTTTGAATACTACAATCTTTGCATCTCAGTGACCTAAAATAAAGGTGTCTTTTGGTAGAATTTAATAAAGAAGTGTTGCTAATTCTAGAGATTTATACAAATAGTTTTTATTAGTCTACCTCTATATCTCTTCCACCTTCCCTCTCCATCAGAGCAAAGGGAATTATCCACTCTCTTCTTTTGGAAGGGCTTCCCTGGTGGCTCAGACAGTAAAGAATCTGCCTGCAATGCAGGAGACCTGGGCTCAATCCCTGGGTTGAGAAGATGCCTTGGAGAAGGGAATGGCAACCCACCCCAGTATTCTGGCCCGGAGAATCCCATGGACAGGGGAAGGCTGGTAGTCTGACAAAGGTTGGACATAAATGAGCAACTAACACTTTCACTTTATTCACTGCTTTTGGAAACCTCCTTTGTTTCCCAGGGCAAAGGAAGGGATGGTCTTGCCTCACTCAGAGGACCTCACTCCCCTCTTCCTGGGCAGCCATGGCCCCTCCTCTCTAGTTGATATAGTTTGCATATGTGAAGAAGGTTTTATCTAAGAAGTTTAAGGGGTTAGAGCTCAGCCTGGAAAAAAAACAAAGGGAATGTTTTCTTTTTTCACTCAGTAACCGTTATTCCTCTCTGTCAACCAACCCCTCTAGACTGTGTTCCTCTGACCTTCCAGATTCAATATGGTACCTGTGTACTGAGGATGAGGAAGAGAGAAAAGGATTTACAGGTCTCCCAATTCCATCCTTAGAATTATTCCTTCAGCTTCCCTTAGCGACCTTCCACCTCTTCGCAAGGATACATTATACAAATTTTAAAATGGGAAACTGGCTTCAGGAACTGGGAGCTCTACAAGCTGTTGATATTTCTTTTCTTTTCTTTAATTGAAGGCTAATTACAATATCGTTGTGGTTTTTGCCATACATTGACATGAATCAGCCATGGGTGTACATGTCCCCTCCGCCCTGCCGCCCCCTCTGAGCCCTCCTTTCACCTCCCTCCGCATCCCATCCCTCTGGGTTGTCCCAGTGCATCGGTTTTGAATGCCCTGTTTCATGCATCAAACTTGGACTGGTCATGTTTCACATATGGTAATATACATGTTTCAGTGCCATTCTCTCAAATCATCCCATCCTCTTCCCCCACGGNCCAGATTCAATATGGTACCTGTGTACTGAGGATGAGGAAGAGAGAAAAGGATTTACAGGTCTCCCAATTCCATCCTTAGAATTATTCCTTCAGCTTCCCTTAGCGACCTTCCACCTCTTCGCAAGGATACATTATACAAATTTTAAAATGGGAAACTGGCTTCAGGAACTGGGAGCTCTACAAGCTGTTGATATTTCTTTTCTTTTCTTTAATTGAAGGCTAATTACAATATCGTTGTGGTTTTTGCCATACATTGACATGAATCAGCCATGGGTGTACATGTCCCCTCCGCCCTGCCGCCCCCTCTGAGCCCTCCTTTCACCTCCCTCCGCATCCCATCCCTCTGGGTTGTCCCAGTGCATCGGTTTTGAATGCCCTGTTTCATGCATCAAACTTGGACTGGTCATGTTTCACATATGGTAATATACATGTTTCAGTGCCATTCTCTCAAATCATCCCATCCTCTTCCCCCACGGAGGATAAGGAGGATATTTCTTTTAAAAAATTACTTGATGGATATGTTCATTTATCTGACTCTACCTGGTTGAAATGGCAGCTGCCCACTCAGTTTCTCTTTAAAAATCCACAAATGTGTGTGGCCATAATTGCAGGTCCACTGGAAGCTGATCTGTTTTTATAAAGTGAAGGAGTCTCCATCTAAAACCTACAAACTGTCACAGTCTGTCATCATTGCAAAGTTGCAGTCATTATTTAAATTAGACTGTGAACGACTTTTTTTTCCTCTGTGATGGCCTTTCAGATGGTGATGCACCATAAGCCAGTCACAATAAACTGGCACTAAGCCTTCTCAATCCATTAGTCCTGCCCATAATTTGATGCTTTCAGGAAAGCCTATAGATGATATAAAAAAGATTCTGTCCCTGTTTATGCCTGTTAGGGAAAAAGCTCCAAGAAAATGTTCTTGACATAACTACCTGAATATGAGCTAGACATTAGGGCTGCTGCAGGTGGAAAAAAAAACTCAAAAGCCTCACTTATTACCAGCTATGATACATCCTTGGTGAGAAATCTCTCTCTGAATAGGGCAAAAGTTATCTATCACCTTTGTTTAGTATTCAACAGTTCATAAAGCCTTAAAGAGAAATATTGTCATTTAATTTTTACAATATTACGGCGCCTTGGTAGAGCACATAGTCACATCCTTATTTTCATTTTACATATGAGAAAAGGGAGATTAGGACATGTTTGGTGATTTACCCAAAGTTACAACAAAGTTGGTAAACAACAGAACAACCTAACCCCAGCTTGTATCTTCAAAGCTCCTCTCTATTAAAGACTGCTCTTGAGTCTTCTCTTGCCTTAACATCTTTTGCATAATAAATTCATTTGGTTCAAAAAGATGAGTAGTCAAGTTCAAGAGGCAGAATCTCAGTGCAGCACTTTACACACTTCTCAAGCTGTATATTAGAATTACCTGGGGAACTTCTGACAATCCCGATTCCCAAGCCACATCCTATCTCAAATATGATAGAATACCTGGGGGTGGGACCAGATGTCAGTACTCTTTTAAACTCCCAAGAGATTACAATGGGCATCCAATTACACTATTTCCAAAAATCACTGAGCTCTGGAAATCTCCTGAGAAGCGTTTCAAACAATAGATAGCCCATCCTAGCCCAGAAGATGTGACTTCATTAGAGGTAAAACTCAACTCAAAATTTAAAACTTGAAACTTTTAAAAAGCTCTTCCAGTGATTCTGACGCATGCAAAGTTTAAGAACAACTGCTTTAGTGGGTAGGAAGTTCAGCTTTTGAGTTCGAACACGTGTTTTAACAGCTCTCATGCTCAATTGCTCAGTGGGGCCCAGTTCTTTTCAACCACATGGACTGTAGCCCATCAGGCTCCTCTGTCAGTGGAATTTTTCAGGCAAGGTACTAGAGTAGGTTGCCCATTTCCTCCTCCAGGGGATCTTCCCTACCCAGGGATCAAACACGTGTCTCTTGTACCTCTTGCATTGGCGGGAGAATTCTTTATTACTGTACCACCTGGTATAGTATAGATAAGTCAGTGAATTTACAACTACAGATAAGTTAGTGAAACTCTCAAAGCTTCAGTTTCCCCATCTATATCCCCTGGAGGAGGGCATGACAACCCATAGCAGTATTCTTGTCTGGGAAATTCCAAGGACAGAAGGGCCTGGTGGGCTACAGTCCATGGGGTGACAAAGAATAGGACATAACTGAGCACACACACAAAAAAATGAGGTGATAGTACCACTTTTCTATTTTTTTTTGATGATTAAATGAAATAATGCAGCAATTGTCCAAATGTGATGCCTGGATTAGCAACATCAGCATAATTGAGGATGTTGTCAGAAACACAAAAATCATCATTACACCCACACCTATTGAATCAGAAACTCTGAGAGTAAGGTTTTATCGGCCTTTAACAAGAACCACCGCCCTCCTACCCAGGTGACTATTATGCATTAAAGTCTGTTCATTGACATGATGTTTATTATGTGACTAGCCCAGTGTCCTGTACAGAGGATGTGCTAACAAATACTAAACATTCTGTTGTTATTGTCAACATCATGGATGTCATCCACACTTGTGTAAAAGGCTTCCAAACCGTGGTAAAATAACTTCCAAAATAACAGCTGGAAATGAAATTACAACCAGCCAGAAAGAGCAAGTTCAATGTCAAGATGACTACTACAATTATCAGGACAAATGGTTTTTGTCCTCGTGAACCATTCCACATTCCAAATAAATTGCAACCACCTGACTGTATCATTTCTCTTTTTAAAAACATATCACTTGTTTTAATTACCCATAGTACGGAGTTTGAAATCAGGCTTTTCCTTCCTCACCAAACTGTTATGTACAGCCTTCTCCCTCCCCATCTATGTCCCTGTTTTCTTGTCCGAGTTTTGAATAAGCCATGTTTCTGTCAACCTGCTGCCCTTGTAAGAATGATTGTATCTTTGGAAAAAAGAATGCAAAATAAGTCAGAAATCAGTCTACTAATCAAAATAGACCTATTGAGCTCCTATCATGTGTCTACCGTGTCCCAAGGAAATGGCTGGGGCTTGTGGGTTAAAAAAAAAAGACCTTACCTTAACTAATAAGAGGTAGAAAAAAAGTAAAGACACCAAACAAATAGTCACCAATAATTAGATTACTATGTGGGTGCAAAATTCTACAAGAGAGAAGTGCAAGTTGCTAAGGAGATGAATCTGGGATCCATCAGCAGGAGCAGCAGGCACTGGCAGGGACAGAGCAAGACTCCTGAGAAATGATGATTAACTTGAGATTGAAGATGTGACAAGAGCATGGGGTGGGTATGTTGCAGTCATCTCACATAGAGGGAATAACAAGGGCCAAAGGTGGAAAGGAATACGGTGGATTCGCAGATGGACAAATCAAAGTTGAAGGCCCAAGACCACTAGTCTCTATCAGCAAGAGAATGGAATAGGGTGACGTAGGTGGCACTAGTGGTAAAGAACCCGCCTGCCAATGCAGGAGACGTAAGAGACACGGGCTCGCTTCCTGGGTAGGGAAGATCCCCTGGAGGAGGAAACGGCAACCCATTTCAGTATTCTTGACTGGAGAATTCCATGGACAGAGGAGCCTGGCAGGCCACAGTCCACTGGGTCGCAAAGAGTTGGACATGACTAAAGCAACTTAGCACTTAAACTAAAATTAGCTTTATTCTCTAAGAACCCAAGAAAATATTTTTAGCTCATACTGCTGAAGCTTTGGAAAACTAACAAGTGATTCAGCCATGAACACAAGTCCAAAGCCCTTGGAATATTTTGGATCCCATTCAGATTCCAAATCTCATCAAAAAATTAGGCAGAACAAATGACAAAGAAATGCAATAAAAAAAATTTTTTTAATTATTTTTGTTTTAAGAAAATAAAGATGTAAGCCAATCTTTTTTTCTCCTGCAATGTTTGTGGGATCTTAGTTCCCCAACCAGGGATTGAACCCACGCCCTGGCAATGAAAGCAGAGTCTTAACCATTGAATGACTAGGCAGTTCCTCAAAACCAATCTTATATTGGTCTTCTATATTTGAAAGGCTTTTATATATATGAAGATAATCTGTTTTTCTTCATATATTGAGAACTGAGACAGAAGAAATGTATTTAAAGAGCAATCTTCAAAATACAGGTCTGGAGTCTTTCCTGATGATCTAGTGGCTAATACTCTGCGCTCCCAATGCAGGGGGCCCAGGTTCCATCCCTGACCAGGGAACTAGATCCCACATGCCACACTAAGAGTTCTCATGTCACAACCAAAGAACCTGCACGCTACAGCTAAGGCCAGGTACTGCCAAGTATATAAAATATTTTTTTAAATTCAAAATATATATAGGTCTAATAGAAAAGAAAACTAGGTTATTTAGCTTTCTTTAGGGAGACTTANGCTGCAGTCACCATCTGCAGTGATTTTGGAGCCCAAAAACATAAAGTCTGACACTGTTTCTACTGTTTCCCCATCTATTTTCCATGAAGTGATAGGACCAGATGCCATGATCTTCATTTTCTGAATGTTGAGCTTTAAGCCAACTTTTTCACTCTCCACTTTCACTTTCATCAACAGGCCTTTTATAAAGTTCCTCTTCACTTTCTGCCATAAGGGTGGTGTCATCTGCATATCCGAGGGTATTGATATTTCTCCCGGCAATCTTGATTCCAGCTTGTGTTTCTTCCAGTCCAGTGTTTCTCATGACGTACTCTGCATATAAGTTAAATAAGCAGGGTGACAATATACAGCCTTGATGTACTCCTTTTCCTATTTAAAACCAGTCTGTTGTAGGCAGGTTAAATTTGTCATAAAGTAAGTTGTTTAACCAATCAGGCTTCCCAGGTGGCGCTAGTGGTAAAGAACCCACCTACCAAAGCAGGAGAGATAAGAGAGAGGGTTGATCCCTAGGTGGGGAATATACCCTGGAGGAGGGCATGGCAACCCCCTCCAGTATTCTTGCCTGGAGAATCCCATGGACAAAGGAGACTGGTGGGTTGCAGTCCTTGGGGTCACAAAGAGTCAGATACCACTGAAGCATCTCAGCAGACAGGCACAGTATAATAGATCTGTCTGGTGACTGCCCTTGGTTTCAGGGATTTCAGGGGGAAGTGGACGAATATTTAGCGGACAAAGCTAGCAGATTTCAGTCACCAACTATATCAAAGAGAGAGAGAAGTCTAGGATGACTTTCTTTCCCAAGGTCACTGCCACAGACTAGGCTTTTACTATTTTTTGGCCTAGATTTTGCATGCATTCACTTAACTGCAGTTTCCCAGTGCCCAGCTTCTGTCCAAATATACTAGGTGGATTGGAGCAAATCGAAGCATGTCACTTGCCAGGTTACTGGCCTTAATGCCTCCCATTTCTCAATAGGCGAAGTTCAAACTCTTTTAAAATATCTATTAGCTATCTAGTAGCTACGACCTTCATGATGAGAGCCCTTGCTTGTCAGGAGACTTGTCTCCCACCACCACCCTGCCCCACCTCCATGGGAACACTAACTGTACTTTGGGATTAAGGAATATGTTGTGATCTCAGAAATATGCCATCCTTTCTCTTTCATCTATTGTTCAACAGAGGCCACTCCACTTCCACTGGCTCTTCCAGGCTCAGGGAAGGCATCACCTCCTTTGAGGACTTGCCACCCATTCCAAAGCACTGTGAGCCCCTCCTGGCAGCTTGCGTGTAGTGAGTCTGTTCTGGATTACCCTGCATACCTGTTCCAGTGTAAATTCTCTTGTTTTCTAATTAACTCCTTGCAACTACACCACAAGTTCACAGAGGTCAGAGACTGTATCTTCTCCACCTCTGAATACTCAGCATCTAGCTTGGCTTACAAAAACTATTTGTTGAGTGAAAAAATAAAAGGGGTAAAGCCAAGACTCAACCCTCACCTTAAGTCTAGTGCTTTTCTCAACATATCACAGCAAATAAGAGTGATACAACATGGTAGAGTATTTAAGAGACCATTCTATTAATACTTCTGCCTACACTGACTCCTCAAAATGCTTAATTACATGTAGTGCAAAATATTTCACAGTTTTAGTCCTATAGTTAGCAAAAGGATACAGTATCCATTTATTGAATTACAAGCACACTTGAAAATATTCTGATGATACCTATTTTATATAAACACATTCATATCATATCTATCAATAAATGCCCTTAATCTTTTTATTGAGGAGTTAACTCAGTTTTAGTTTTGTATTTTCTTATCCTCTTTCTCTCACTTGCTATCTATATGGGTGAAGAGAAAACAAAGGGGGTAACTGTAAATCTGTCCATATGGTTATCTTTTGTCTTTTTATACCTATCAGCAAAAGTTTCNAACTGAGTGAGTGAACGGAACTGAATTTACTTTCATAAATTGTTTCTAACAATTATCTTTGTTGTCTCTGATTCAAAGAATTATCAGAGAACAAATTTTAAATAGGAACAATCCAACCCATGCAGATTTTGTAAAGGACTCTAACCAAGGTGTTCTCTCTTATTACAAAGGTAAAACCAATAAGCCAAGGAAACAGGCAGCAATGTATTTATTGGAAATGAACTAGACATTACATTGACCAAATGAAGATGTAACAATGCATGAAGCATAATCAGTGCAACATTTAAAAGATCACAAAATAAAAAGAAAATTCATTTTCAAAAGAAATATTGTATCCAAGGCAAGCCCTGGACAACATAATACAACTGATAATATTGACTGTGAAGATCCAGAATAAAATTCAAACCGAACAACTGAAAGAAAAAGTTTCTTTTCCCAACTTGAAGGTTCCCTGGCTACCACCTGTGTATTATACACACCAGGTAATTTTCATCACCAGACAGTAACCAGATGATATTTATCATATTCTTCATAAGAAAATACCTCTCCTACAAATAGAGAAATTTGAGGGAAATCCAAGCAACAAAACGGTTGGTGGCCCCAACTGATTGGGTCAGCATTTTCTAGAATCTAGAAATTACATTAACTTTACTAGTAAGACTTCATTTTCTTCTGAGAAACTGCCTGGGTGAGAGGGCGTGCTGATTGTAACATTACATTTACTACACTACACTGAGTCACTACATTCCACTGAGTAACTGGGCGGTCGGTGGGTGAGAGGGGGTGTTCAGATCCTTATCCATTCATCAAACATTTCTGAAACTTTTAGAGCTTTACTTTTCTACTCTTAATACATTGGAGCTTGTGTGTAACAAACTCCCTTTGAAGAAAATTATCCCAGATAATCCATCTGTGATAATACAAGTACTGTAAAAAGCAGTGATGAAAAATATTGTTTGGAAAGGCAAACTTGCTGCATCCACTTTCCGAGGCACTGTCATAGAATCATCTCTGAAATGGAGAAATTCCATGTGTAAGTTAAAAATTGCTTTCCTCCCATTCACCCAGTATGCATGAATGTCTTCTTATAATCTCTGTGTAGACTGAGAAAGTCAGGAGTCCAAATGCAGAATTGTAGGTTTCAGAAAGGCTTTCTCCTTCCCTTTCCATGGATTTCAAGTTTGTTTTAAACATTCCACAGTTCTCATAAACGCTCATGTGGAAGGGGAAGATGATTACAACCTTATCAGACCTGTCATTTGACAAAAAAAAAAAGTATCTCAACACAGTATCTCATCTTTAGAAAACCAATCATAATTCCATTTCCTTATCCTCCATTTAAGGTAGAGAGAACTAAGACAAGAGTTCCCACATTTTAGTGGGAAATGGCAAATCCTTGTCACTAACTATGGCACCAAGTAGTTCACTCAGGAGAAATTTCAATAAAAAGGTAGAAAGTTAATCTAGACAATTTATGTATGCTCAGTTGCTCAGCCATGTCCAACTCTTTGTGACCCCATGGACTGTAGTCGGCCAGGCTCCTCAGTCCACGCGATTTTCCAGGCAAGAATACTGGAGTGGGTTGCCATTTCCTTCTCCAGGGCTAGACACTTTAGGTCCTAAATTAATTTTTAAGGACTGATATGTTTAGTTTAACAAAACGCTGGTCTAATTTACTAGAAAATTAGTAATGTTCTCTTTCACCTTGAGCTGGATGGGCAGACTCAGCCACTGTCTTGTTTCCTCCTTAAACACAACTAAAGTAATGCCTGACCAGACTCAAAATGCATGTAGATGCGACATGCTCATTGGCACAAAGCAGGCAGCAGGGGAAGGCCCCTACTTTCCTGAAAAACTCAGAGGAGCTTTACTGGCAATCAGTCATTTTCCTCATATATATATAATGCCAGTAGATTTTAAGACAGATGCACATAAAGTTACACAAATGTTTCCACCTCTCCACCACTGAGTGAAACATGCCATTCTTTGGAGAAAAAAATACATTCATTTTTTTCAAGTATATCTCAATATATAAAGATGTTCTAGCTTTGTTTCACTATAAAGACAAACTGATGTCACATGTGTCCAAGGGGAACTTCACTTTAACTTCCCTTTGGTGTGGATTTCATGAAGTTTTGATTTCTTTTTTTAAAAAATTACTCTAAATATGCATCTACTTTTATCTGAAAGCATGAACTCTTTAAGTCCATTTTATATATATGTACATAGTCAACAAGGACAGCAAAAAACAGTCTACATATGTACAATGGTTTAGAACTGGCATGCTCTGAGGAGAGCAAGGGCCACTGGCTCTGACGGGCTCACAGCCGATTCAGTGGCTGTCAGCTGTGGTGGCCAGCACTGGGCCAGCCGCATGCAGACCCCTCCAGACTGAAGCATCCTTGAATGGTCACGTCCTGCTGAGGGGGCAAGTCTTCACGGCTTGTTTCCTGTCTTGGCTTTGTTGTTAGGGTTGCAGTTTAAGTCTCTCAGCAGCGGTTCGCAGTTGGCTAGAATATCTGCAGGCAGCAGCTTCCGGATCTGCTCCACTGCCTTCTGATAAGCCATCTTCTCCTGTTCCAGGGTCCGGATCAAAGACTTCATTTTGGTCTCTCTGGTTAAAAGATTTTCCAGGTTGGACTCCAAGGTCTGAATTTTAGCATGAGCTACCTGTTTGGGGCCAAAACAGAAACACAAAATCCGCCAAATCAAAAATCTGAAGGTTTTGGTTCATTATCACAGCAGCAGTCAGAACTTATATGTATTAGCTAATCATATCATATTACTTAGTACATCTTAGTATAGGAAGCAAATACTCTGAAACCATCCACGACATGGTGATTTTTTATGGTTCTCAAAAATATAACTAGAGTTCTAACAAAATACATCTCATTTCACTGCATACACCAAAAAAGCAATATTAAATCATCATCCCTCAGGAGTGAGGGCACTCACTCCATACACAGGTCTTCTCAAGTGACTGGGATCTGACAGGGAAAAATAGGAGATTCCTGACACTGCCCTAAGGTGTTAAAAGAGGGTTTTTTGCCCTCTGAGTGGAAATACAGGGTTTGCTCAACACATACGTGGGATCTTATCAGTTTTAAAGGGTGTTAGATGTGCCCACATATCTTGGGGACCAGAGGGGATGACAACATTGAACTGTGAATGAAAAAATTTGTAACCATTAATAAAAATCATTATAACATAAAGTAGGTGCAAACCCACTTTCCCTAAATAAAGAAATGTTCAACTAATCATCACTGAAACATCCTAGTAATAAAGGACAAGAGCCTGTTTATTTTTCTTTCTGAAAATAGATGCTGTTGTCTCTTTTTAAAAAAATTTTTATTGGAGTATAGTTGCTTTACAATGTTATGTTAGTTTCTGCTGTAAAGTGAATCAGTTATACATATACATATACCCCCTCTTTTTTCAGATTTCCTTCCCATTTAGGTCACCACCGAGCACTGAGTAGGGTTCCCTGTGCTATACAGTAGGTTCTCAGTAGTTATCTATTTTGTATACAGTACCCGTAGTGTATACATGTCAATCCCAATCTCCCAGTTCATCCCCCTCCCCCTCCTCCACCTTGGTATCCATCACACACACACACACACACACACACACACACACACACACACACAGTCTACAAACAATAAATGC
Source organism: Neotragus pygmaeus (assembly GCA_006410875.1). NCBI lineage: Eukaryota > Metazoa > Chordata > Mammalia > Artiodactyla > Bovidae > Neotragus > Neotragus pygmaeus. The sequence continues at coordinate 64,874 of SJYV01028894.1, read as the reverse complement.
TGGAGGGCTTCCCCGGCAGCTAAGCTGGTAAAGAATCCGCCTGCAATGCAGGAGACTCCCGTTCAATTTCTGGGTCTGGAAGATCCCCTGGAGAAGAGACAGGCTACCACTGCAGTATTCTTGCCTAGGGAATTCTATGGACAGAGGAGCCTGGCAGGCTACAGTCGCAGAGTCACAGAGTCAGACACAACTGAGCAACTTTCACTTTCATATAATTAACACCTCAACCAAAGATATAATTTGGTAAATAAATGCTGGAGAGGATGTGGAGAAAATGGAACCCTCCCACACTGTTGATGGGAATGTAAATTGGTACAGGCATTATGGAAAACAGTATATAGGTTCCTTAAAACACTGAAAAATAGAGCCTCCATATGATCCATCAATCTGACTCCTGGGCATATATCCAGTGAAAACCATATTTCAAAAAGATACATACAACCCAATGTTCATTGCAGCACTATTCACAATAGCCAGAACATGGAAGCAACCTAGATGTTCATCAGCAGAGGAATGGATAAAGATGTGGCACCTATATACAATGCCATAAAAAGGAACTAAATAGTACCATTTGCAGAGATGTGGATGGACCTCGAGACTGTCATACAGAGTGAAGTCAGTTCGAAAGAGAAAAAACAAGTATCACAAAATATCACTTATATGTGGAATGTAGAAAAATAGTATGGATGAATTTATTTGCAAATCTTGTTTAAAAAATGATCTTTAGCAACGTACTAACACAACACTGTTGGCATTGTTTTGAATAGAAAAAGGCATAAAATGTTCTATGGGCCAGAGCTAATATAGATGAGATGAAGGAGGTCAGTGTTTCTTTTGGGGGAGCAATTACTCTAGGAACCCCTCATTTCTAAGCTATTAGTGCCTTAGCTATCCTTCAGAGGAGTTACTATACATCCAAGCAGGGTTTTAGTGTTCCCTAGTTTGGAGACATGTGCAGTGTTGACAAAGTGACAGGTAAGCAGAAACCAAGGAGCCAGTGGGTACTTAAGTTCTAACTCAGAATCCCTCTCCCCACACTCTCTATCCCCTACCCACTGGTTCCCTGGAAGCTTTACTTTCTCGCCTCCACCTCCTCTGATCACACAGAAACCCCACTCCTTGAGGCTTGGATACACAGCACACTTCATATATGTTACAGATGTGCAATATTACTTTACACTAAATTACCTATCACATTTATAAGAATGCACTGATAAATAAATACATAATTTATATTCTGAAATAACTGTCAGAGAGATCGTCCTTAGGTAGGTTGATAAGGAGTCCAGGGCCCTTCAGAAAGAAGGGTCCAAGGCCTTAGAGAAGGAGAAAGGGGTCTGGGACTCTCAAGAAGGAGAAAAGGAGAAACGTTTTTTTCTACATTGCTTTGTCTTAGTTAATGTAACAATGTATCTTGCTCAAGGACAGTTCAGTTCAGTTCAGTCGCTCAGTCGTGTCCGACTCTTCGCGACCCCATGAACCGCAGCACGCCAGGCCTCCCTGTCCATCTCCGGAGTTCACTAAGACTCATGTTCATCGAGTCCGTGATGCCATCCAGCCATCTCAACCTCTGTGGTCTCCTTCTCCTCCTGCCCCCAATCCTTCCCAGCATCAGAGTCTTTTCCAATGAGTCAACTCTTCACATGAGGTGGCCGGAGTACTGGAGTTTCAGCTTCAGCATCAGTCCTTTCAATGAACACCAGGACTGATCTCCTTTAGGGTGGACTGGTTAGATCTCCTTGCAGTCCAAGGGACTCTCAAGAGTCTTCTCCAACACCACAGTTCAAAAGCATCAATTCTTTGGTGCTCAGCCTTCTTCACTGTCCAACTCTCACACCCATACATGAACACAGGAAAAACCATAGCCTTGACTAGACGGACCTTAGCTGGCAAAGTAATGTCTCTGCTTTTGAATATACTATCTAGGTTGGTCATTACTTTTCTTCCAAGGACTAAGTGTCTTTTAATTTCATGGCTGCAGTCACCATCTACATGTTTCTTCTTAAGATATAGATGAAACCCTAGTTGGTTCATTATATTTGAAGGTGACATTAAAAGCTGCAGAATTATCATCACCTTGAAAGGTCAAATAAGAATTCACAACATTCTGAACTACTTAGAAAAAGATACTGAGGTCCTAAAAAATGAAGTTACCAGCAAAATTTTATCCAAGGCTTCTTTGGAAGGAATGATGCTGAAGCTGAAACTCCAATACTTTGGCCACCTCATGAGAAGAGTTGACTCATTGGAAAAGACTCTGATGCTTGGAGGGATTGGGGGCAGGAGGAGAAGGGAACAACAGAGGATGAGATGGCTGGATGGCATCATTGACGTGATGGACGAGCATTTGAGTGAACTCTGGGAGTTGGTGATGGACAGGGAGGCCTGGCGTGCTGCAATTTAAGGGTTCACAAAGAGTCGGACATGACTGAGCGACTGAACTGAACTGAACTGAAAGTCCATTGACAACGAAAAAAGGGTAGTAGCACACTATTGCTACAGTAGGTTTTTGAAAAACATTGGCTTCTATTCTGAAAGGCTAAATGTGAGCCTCCAAAATGTCAGTGATTAACTTAATTCAGGAGTATTACTTCTTTGGTTTCTCTTTCTCTTTCTCTTCTAAACATCCCCTAAAATTCACAAAGTTCTTCATAAAATATTCTCCTCTTGCTCCTAGCTTTAGATAACTATGGACTTAGATTTAACATTTGTTCCTAGCTATTATGAGTTATATTTGTCCCCTTCATCTCAATTCATCAGTTGAAGTACTAACCCCATTAGAATGTGAACATATTTGAAAACAGGATCATAGTAGATGTAGTTAGTTATGTTAGGATGAGGTTGTACTGGAGTAAGTTGTGAAGAAAAGCTTTACAATAATTACAGCACTTTGCAAAGAGGAAATAGAAATATGATGAATAAAGGTAAATAAAATACAACAATAAAGTACTTTAAATTATATAAAAATGACTAATATGAAAGCAAACAGTAATTCAATAGGAAGCAAAACTGTTGAGACTACAGGAAAACATTTTCTTGCATTTGCTTTAAGTTGTCATTAAGTTCTTTATATATAATACTATTTAAAAAGAAATTTTGTTAAAAGAATTAGGTCCAAAAAAGGGCAAAAGGTGTCAGATGGCATGGTTCCCTCATCAGACCTGTCTTGTAACCTTCCTAACAACATTTACAAAATATTTACAAATATTTACAATAGTGTTTGTTAACTCAAATTGCATTAATGTCATGAATAACCACATCCTTTAATATTTATTATCTGTATTTATCATCTGACAACATCCTATTTATTTTGCTCTCCTTTTTTCTATGTATTGTTTACTAGATAAGAAATTAATAATTTTTGAANAGGCTGAGCACCAAAGAATTGATGCTTTTGAACTGTGGTGTTGGAGAAGACTCTTGAGAGTCCCTTGGACTGCAAGGAGATCCAACCAGTCCATTCTGAAGGAGATCAACCCTGGGATTTCTTTGGAAGGAATGATGCTAAAGCTGAAACTCCAGTACTTTGGCCACCTCATGAGAAGAGTTGACTCATTTAAAAGACTTTGATGCTGGGAGGGATTGGGAGCAGGAGGAGAAGGGGACGACAGAGGATGAGATGGCTGGATGGCGTCACGGACTCGATGGACATGAGTCTGAGTGAACTCCGGGAGTTGGTGATGAACAGGGAGGCCTGGTGTGCTGTGATTCACCGGGTCGCAAAGAGTCGGACACGACCGAGCGACCGAAGCGAAGTGAACTGAACTGAACTGATTTCTGTGAATTTTACTCTAGACAGTTCTCATCTTCCCCAATCAGATTTCTAAAAATAACTGCTAGCTGGTCTCTCTACCGTCTCTCCCCGTCCTAATCTGTCCTCATCAAAGTTTTTCCAGATTGATCTTCCTAAAGTATGGTTCAAAAATTTTGAGAGATTTTTCTCTCAACATGATAAAAGCTGTGTTCTTCTTGACCTTGAAAGTTATTTACAAATCCACCTCCATCATGTTTACCCTACTTCTCCCCAATGTAAATCTTAAATGGATTTAAGTTTCCTCCAAGTTCTGCCTTATTGTGGCCTCCCTGGTGGCTCAGTGGGTAAAGCATCTGCCTACAATGTGGGAGACCCAGGTTCAATTCCTGGGCTGGGAAGATCCCCTGGAGAAGGAAACGGCAACCCACTCCAGTACCCTTGCTGGGAAAATCCCATGGACATAGAAGCCAGATAGGCTACAATCCATTGGGTCGCAAAGAGTCAGACACGACTGAGCAACTTCACTTTCTCTCACTTCACTAAGTTCTGCCATATCATCCAGCTTTCAACACTCCCTACTCCTCACTCATTCCTCCCACCAAACCCCTAGAGTCCAGCTCAAGCCCCAAGACTCCCACAGCTTTCCCAGTTTCCTCTAGTCAATTCCTCCCAACTTGAACTTAAACCAAACACTTGGTGCAATACCCAGTAAGTTTTGAATCAGATTCTGCTCTGAACTGCCATTTACTTATTTTGTGAGAGGAGATTTTCTCTCCCAACTGACACTTAAATCAGCATGCGCATTTGTAGCCCCCAGGGCACTTGGACACAATCTGATACAAAAGTCAACAGTCAGCAATGGCTCAATCTATACCACAGCTCTATCCTTCCTGGGATGGTTCTATGCAGGAGAGGAGGCACTCAACAGCTTTTATGGTCAAATCGTTATCTCTTTACCTGTAATTTTTCTAGGAGGTCCATGTTTTGTCTTTTCAGTTGGCTGTTGGCCCTCTCCAGCTTCTCCATGGGCTCACTCTCCTCGCAAGCATAGGAAGATTCTTGAAGTTCATCCTGTAGCACGTGATACTCCACCTCATAGGCATGTAACTGTTTAGAAATATCCATCTCAAAAACCTGCAGGGAAAACAGGGGTCAGTCTGACTTTCAGGATGTACACAAAGATGCATCTGTGTATCTAAGGTGCATTTCCCAATACTTCTTAATGAGGGCCAGTGTGACATACCAAACAAAGGAAATTGTAACAAATGTGACTGTCAAAAACAGATCATTTGTATACAATTGACACATTCTCAGGAGGAGGCCAAGACACTAGAGAAAGTTAATGTCCAAAGACATTCTGCAACTAAAATATACATAATCTAGGAATGGTCTCCCAAAGTGTAGCTTACCAGATAAACATGAGTAACTGAGTAACTCTTATACAAGTTAGAGATCATCTTTGCTGGTTAATAAGCAAAACTGCATAGGGTACTTCTATAATAATAAGATCAAAAGCCCTTCTAATTATTTGTCAAGGAGGTAGAAAGGGCTTGTACTAAATATTTTCATCCATTTTCTAATCCATGCAACTCTCTTAGAATTCACTAACATATCCTACCAGAGAGAGAATCTTTAAATTGCACACCCTGGAAACTATACATATGTATTCAATCTCTCAGTCACGTCCAACTCTGTGACACCATGGACTGTAGCCTGCCAGGTTCCTCTGTCCGTGGGATTTTCCAGGCAACAATACTGGAGTGGGTTGCCATTTCCTTCTCCAGGGGTGTTTCCGACACAGGGATCAAACCCGCATCTTAGGTGCATTCTGTAGCACTAACCCACTTGGGAATTGGGCACTGTATAGAGCTGTTTAATTGCAGCTGCCTCTGCTCTCCCATACTGTCAACCATTAGGAAGACGGTTTGCTTCAAAGTTAGAGAACAAGTAACTCCTCCTTAGTCTAAACTTGCAAGAGAATGTAAGCTGCCATTTAAGCACTGGTATCCACACTAACACTGTTGGGAGAGAAGAAACCACAAAAAATCTCACTGACTTACTTGCACTACTACTATTAGAGATACTCGAATCTTAGAATTGAAATGATACTTCGTGACAATATTGTTATTCTTTTTAAATAAGCATCTTTTTTTACCCCTACCCAGTGAGTATGAACACAGTGGACTATACTATACAACCCTTAAAAATGACAGCATTAATATACTTATTGGCATGCAAAAATCTCCAATACTCTACAAATATTTTAATAAAAATCATTGCACAACAGCGTGTACAGTATAATTAGAGATTGTAAGAAGATGTTTAAGATGTTTTAAATCTCAAGCTATTGAGATTAGAAACTTTACTTTCTTCTTTGTGCTGTTCTGCATTATTTGCATTTTTACAGTAAATAAAACTCATCAAAGTCTCCTTTAATATTAACAGTTCATTTTTGTTCAATTGCTAAGTTGTGTCCTACTCTTTGAAACCTACTCTTTGCAGTATGCTTTGTGCCCCTGTCCTTTACTATCTCCCAGATTTTGCTCAGATTCATATCCATTGAGTTGGTGATGCTATTTAACCATCTCATCCTCTGCTGCCCCTTTCTCCTTTGGCCTTCAATCTTTCCCAGCATCAGGGTCTTTTCCAAGGAGTCACCTCTGCATATCAGCTGGCCAAAGTATTATTCCATAGTTAATCAATTCTACTGGCTAGAAAGTTACCTCTAATATTAAGTCCAAATCTATCAGTCTATAACATATCAAATAACCATAGTAATAATCTCCAAAGCTAAGCAGTTCCCTCATTAATCTTAGAAAAGAGAGGTGATCTAATTTCAAATCAAACCTCATCTCTCTCTAAAACCACAATCTGTGACTACTTGCCAGCCCCAAAAGATATTTCTGAAGAATTAGGGAATAAGTGAATATGTAAATAAAGCTTATATTTTTCTATTTCCAGAGTATCTTAACAAATAAAAAATATTCACAGGTATTTACAGAATAATCTGATTTTGATTTCAGTTCCACACATGTGGTAGAAAGAAAGTTTTACATGTAATAAAATGAGTTCTTGTTATAGACTTGTATAGAATGATACAAAATTCTTAAACTGAGTTGGTTACATTTAACCCTAAGAACAATGTTATTTTGCTGAGACTCAGAGAGGTTGCCCTCACTTGCCCAAAGTCACACAGCTAGTAGATAGCTGAACACTACCACAAGATCTTGGAGAAGGCGATGGCACCCCACTCCAGTACTCTTGCCTGGAGAATCCCATGGACAGAGGAGCCTGGTAGGCTGCAGTACATGGGGTCACGAAGAGTCGGACACGACTGAGCGACTTCACTTTCACTTTTCACTTTCATGCATTGGAGAAGGAAAGGGCAACCCACTCCAGTGTTTTTGCCTGGAGAATCCCAGGGACGGGGGGAGCCTGGTGGGCTGCCATCTATGGGGTCATGCAGAGTCAGACATGACTGGAGCGACTTAGCAGCAGCAGCAGCAGCACAAGATCTCAGACTCCCTTTCTCTGCTATCTCAAGGGCCTCTTGGAAAGTGGTAAACTTTATCAGTACTCATAAGGCATGACTGCTTTATTTACAAATCTGGTCTTAAGTATATTCATGTCATCTGAACAACAATATATAACTGCCACTTACCTGGTCCCTATGAAGAATCAGGGACTAGGTGTATGATATGCTGATTATCCTGTTTGCTTCCATTCTCCGCCCTCATCCATTCTCAGTACCCTAGGAGGCAGACCTCTCTGATCTGCATTCCCTACACTTTCCTTCCTGCTGATTTCTGGTTCAGCTCAGTTCAGTTGCTCAGTCCTGTCTGACTTTTTGTGACCCAATGGACTGCAGCACACCAGGCCTCCCTGTCCATCACCAACTCCCAGAGTGTCCTCAAACTCATATCCATTGAGTCGGCGATGCCATCCAACCATCTCATCCTCTGTCATCCCCTTCTCCTCCTGCTTTCAATCCTTCTCAGCATCAGGATCTTTCCAGTGAGGCAGTTCTTCNTGCCTGGAGAATCCCATGGACAGAGGAGCCTGGTAGGCTGCAGTACATGGGGTCACGAAGAGTCGGACACGACTGAGCGACTTCACTTTCACTTTTCACTTTCATGCATTGGAGAAGGAAAGGGCAACCCACTCCAGTGTTTTTGCCTGGAGAATCCCAGGGACGGGGGGAGCCTGGTGGGCTGCCATCTATGGGGTCATGCAGAGTCAGACATGACTGGAGCGACTTAGCAGCAGCAGCAGCAGCACAAGATCTCAGACTCCCTTTCTCTGCTATCTCAAGGGCCTCTTGGAAAGTGGTAAACTTTATCAGTACTCATAAGGCATGACTGCTTTATTTACAAATCTGGTCTTAAGTATATTCATGTCATCTGAACAACAATATATAACTGCCACTTACCTGGTCCCTATGAAGAATCAGGGACTAGGTGTATGATATGCTGATTATCCTGTTTGCTTCCATTCTCCGCCCTCATCCATTCTCAGTACCCTAGGAGGCAGACCTCTCTGATCTGCATTCCCTACACTTTCCTTCCTGCTGATTTCTGGTTCAGCTCAGTTCAGTTGCTCAGTCCTGTCTGACTTTTTGTGACCCAATGGACTGCAGCACACCAGGCCTCCCTGTCCATCACCAACTCCCAGAGTGTCCTCAAACTCATATCCATTGAGTCGGCGATGCCATCCAACCATCTCATCCTCTGTCATCCCCTTCTCCTCCTGCTTTCAATCCTTCTCAGCATCAGGATCTTTCCAGTGAGGCAGTTCTTCACATCAGGTGGCCAAAGTTTTGGAGTTTCAGCTTCAGCATCAGTCCTTCCAATGAATATTCAGGACTGATTTCCTTTATAATGGACTGGTTGGATCTCCTTGCAGTCCAAGGGACTTCTCCAAGAGTCTTCTCCAACACCACAGTTCAAAACCATCAATTCATCAGCACTCAGCTTTCTTTATAGTCCAACTCTTACATCCATATATGACTACTGGAAAAAAACAGTAGTTTGACTAGACGGACCTTTGTTGGCAAAGTAATGTCTCTGCTTTTGAATATGCTATCTAGGATGGTCATAACTTTTCTTCCATGGAGCAAGTATCTTTTAATTTCCTGGCTGCAGTCACCATCTNNNNCATCAGGTGGCCAAAGTATGAGAGCTTCAGCTTCAGCATCAGTTCTTCCAATGAATATTCAGGGTTGATTTCCCTTAGGATTGACTGGTTGGATTACCTTGCAGTCCAAGGGACTCTCAAGAGTCTTCTCCAACACCACAGTTCAAAAGTATGAATTCTTGGACACTCAGCCTTCCTAATGGTCCAACTCTCACACCCATACATGACTACTGGAAAAACCACAGCTGTGACTAGATGGACCTTTGTCAACAAAGTAATGTCTCTGCTTTTTAATACACTGTCTATGTGTGTCATAGTTTTTCTTCCAAGAAGCAAACATCTTTTAATTTCAGTCACCATCTGCAGTAATTTTGGAGCCCAAGAAAATAAAGTCTGTCACCGTTTCCATTGTTTCCCCAACCCACTTCAGTATTCTTTCCTGAAGAATCCCCATAGACAGATGAGCCTGGCAGACGGCAGTCCATGGGATCATGAAAGTCAGACACAACTGAAGCAACAGAACAGGCATGCACACGTATATATTTATACATATATATATATATATATATATATATACACATATATTCTTTTTCATATTCTTTTCCATTATGGTTTATCACAGGATATTGAATATAGCTTCCTGTGCTCTACAGTGAGACCTTGCTATCTATCCATCCTAGACATATTAGTTTCTATCTGCTAATCCCAGACTCCCAATCCTTCCCTTCCCCACCCACCTCCCCTTTGGCAACCACAGGACTCTTGTCTATGTCTGCGAACCTATTTCTGTTTTGTAGATAGGTTCATTTGCGTTGTACTTTAGATTCCACATAGAAGCAACTGCCCAAACTTTTTGCTTACGGCTTGCCTTGTGTGCCAACCAAGGACAGGACCAGTAAGAATCACAAATGTTCACTATGCCCTTGTGACTCTCAAAGGGCAATCCTGAGGAAACGCTGTTCCAGCCTTTCTGAGGTCTAATTGACAAATAACACTGTAGAATATTTAAAGGGTTCAGTGTGACGACGATACAGGTATACTTTGTGAAACAATCCCCCCACCAACCTGGTTAACACCTCCAGCACCCCACCTATTCACCTTTCTTCACTTTGGTAAAAACATTTATGTTTCACTCACAGCAAATTCCAACTATGACATCATGTTATCAACTGTAACACCACATTACACATTAGATTCTCAGGGCTTATTTATCTTATAATTGAATGTTAGCTCCCTTTCACCAATCTCTCCCTATTTACCCTTCTGCTAGCCCTCAGAAACCACTTTTCTACTCTCTTGAAAGAACGTTTGAAAGTCCAGGTATGACCCTCAGTTTCCCAAGAGGGTGTGTGTGTTTCTTTACCTTCCCTAACACTCCAACAACAAAGTATCGACTTCTACTCTGCAGTCACTGAGTATCATATTGGAGATCTCCCTTCCCTTCTCCCTCCTCCCAGGACTGTTGCATGACAGATAAAATAATTTTCGCTGTTTTCAGTCAATATATTTGGGTCTACTTACGACTGAGCGACTTCACTTTCACTTTTCACTTTCAGGCATTGGAGAAGGAAATGGCAACCCACTCCAGTGTCCTTGCCTGGAGAATCCCAGGGACGGGGGAGCCTGGTGGGCTGGCGTCTATGGGGTCGCACAGAATCGGACACGACAGAAGTGACTTAGCAGTAGCAGCCTAGCAGCTACTTAGACTAAACTTCTAATACAAGTTAATTAGCCTAGTAATTTTCCCATTAGAATTTAGCAACTGGCTGGAATTACAGGGAAATAGGTGTCAATATTTTTACATGTGTTATTTCTATCAATAACTTTTGTTATGAGGTCTATCATTACCTTCATTTCACAGACAAGGATTCTGATAAGAAGCTAATAAACTAGCCAAGGTTATAAGTTAATACACTTGACAAGAGTAAACGCCCCAGGTAACACAGTGAACTGTGGGAGCCAGGAACGATGCCAATGTGATGTCAAGCCAAGGCCCCTCACTACCATATTTATAATCCCTTTACACTAGGCAAAGCCAGCTCAACTACTCGGGGAAAGAAACTGGCATTTTTTAAACCAATAAGCTATTCTCTTTTTTGTCAGTTTTTTTATCTTTGTCCAATATTCCTATACTGCCGTTGGNAGATCATGGCATCTGGTCCCATCACTTCATGGGAAATAGATGGGAAAACAGTGGAAACAGTGTCAGACTTTATTTTGGGGGGCTCCAAAATCACGGAAGATGGTGACTGCAGCCATGAAATTAAAAGACACTTACTCCTTGGAAGAAAAGTTATGACTAAACTAGATAGCATATGCAAAAGCAGAGACATTACTTTGCCAACAAAGGTCTGTCTAGTCAAGGCTATGGTTTTTCCAGTGGTCATGTATGGATGTGAGAGTTGGACTGTAAAGAAAGCAGAGTGCAGAAGAACTGATGGTTTTGAACTGTGGTGTTGGAGAAGACTCTTGAGAGTCCCTTGGACTGCAAGGAGATCCAACGAGTCCATTCTAAAGGAGATTAGCCCCGGGATTTCTTTGGAAGGAACTCCAGTACTTTGGCCACCTCATGGGAAGAGTTGACTCATTGGAAAAGACCCTGATGCTGGGAGGGATTAGGGGTAGGAGGAGAAGGGGCTGACAGAGGATGAGGTGGCTGGATGACATCACTGACTCGATGGATGCGAGTCTGAGTGAACTCTGGGAGTTGGTGATGGACAGGGAGACCTGACGTGCTGTGATTCATGCGGTCGCAAAGAGTCGGACACGACTGAGTGACTGAACTGAACTGAACTGAACTGAACTCTCTCAGTTCTATCTTCAGTTTTACCACCAATCTAAATTGAAAAACTCATGAATCACCTTGCCTGGGCACAGCCACACAATGTCACAAGGAGAAATTACACAATAGTTTCATTTCTAGATAAAATGTATCTGATCAAATTTAAAAGTGGTCAAGCAAAACACGTTTATGCTAAAACATTTAATAATATATTTAGTAGAGAAACTGCTATATAATCTTATACCTTATTATTAGCATTTAAATCATACCTGGGTGATTATTTTTTCCATTTCAGATGAATTCATATCGGGGAGAGTGATTTTAAGGAATTCAACAATATTTTCAAAGTTTTCACATTCCATTATGAGTGTCTCTTGGTTGCTCAGCAGGCTTAGGGCAACCTTAAATATAACTTCAGTTCCCTGAAGAAAAATAATATCTGAAAAAAAAGATATATAATTTTCTTCATCAAAATTATGCCTCTAGTATTGTAAAACATGACCTCTGTGTGTTAATGAGGTTTTTGCATGGTTGTGTGTATGTGTGTGTGTGTATGGTGGTTGTTTTAATTACTGCAACAGAACCACAGAATATTTTGCAAAATAAAATTGGTCAAAATAAGCTAGTTTGAATTAAATAATAATATGACAAAAACAAATAAACAGTTGTTTAACTATTCTTCTTACTTATTTAGGAACCTCGGATAAGGTCAGTGTAAAAAGAAAAAGATAAATTATATATTTGTTTGTCCATGTATTTATAATTTTTAGTGCAGCAGCAGCAGTTGCAAATTTAACAGAGACTGATATTTAGATTTTCTTCATGAGGAAAATACAAAAACAAGTCAACATAATCAATAGTTTAGGATTATTTAAACTCTCATTACCACAATATAAAACTACAAGAACCAGTTAATATGTAATTAAACCTGTACTGGGGAAAAAAAATTAAAGAAAAAAAAAACTTTAAAAGAAAAATCAAAATCAGGGTATAACCTAAATCAGAAGAGAAAAAGAAAGGCTCCCCTAACTCTGAAAGTGAAAGTGAAGGTGCTCTGTCCTGTCCAACTCTTTGTGACCCCATGGACCGTAGCTCACCAGGTTCCTCTCTCCTTGGGCCATGACCTTCTCCAGGGGATCTGCCTGACCCAAGGATCGAACCTGAGTCACCTGCATTGCAGGCAAACGCTTTACATCTGAGCCACCAGAGCTTCACCCTAACTCTGAACTTTGCTCCAAACAAATGTAAACACTCAATAGTTTTGAAAAGTACTAAATACTTTTGTAAGAGCATTCCTCTCAATCCATGCCATCCTGTAGTCAGTAATAAACAAGAGGGGGTTGTTAAAAGCGAGGGAACCATGAAACAATCACTTCAAACATGGTCATTCTTCTTGCTCACACATCTTTCCCTTTGCTGACAGTCTCTTCTTCGCTCAGTTCTAAGAATGGAGTGGCTATTGTAGAGCTGACTGCATCATTCATCTTCTCTTAGCAAAAAACAGATGACTGGGGAGATATGTTTCCTGAATTCAGATATCAAGCTTCCTAGGGTAAGTCAGAGAGAGATACCCTAAATATCATTTTAGATTTGATAAGCTATTTCCTGATAAGAACATATATAAACGAAAGGATTTATAGAAGACCTATAAATAGAAACCCAAGCTCCAAAGAAAACTTCCCTGGAGAAAAAGCAGTCATGTATGCTCAATAAAAATATGGAAATTTGGTAAATATTTGATTCTGGGCATCCTTCTTTTACTCTTTTGCTGCACTTTGCCTACAAATTGTATCAGCACTAATGCAGTGTCTAATTTTTAAAACCACAGCCCCTAGTAAGAAGAGCACAGTACACTGTAATCTGGTGTTATGTATACATATTACATGTATTACTATATCGTCGGGCTTCCCTGGTGGCTCAGATGGTAAAGAATCTGGCCACAGTGTAGGAGACCTGGGTTCAATCCTTGGGTTGGGAAGATCCCCTGGAGGAAGATATATCTTCAAATTTGAAGTTTCTCCAAATAATTTTTTTTCCCTATAACTGATAATACTCTCTTTATTCTATTTTAGTTCATTTTTTTCAATCCTGGTAATGACCTACAATCAGGCCAATACTTACAATTTGACCAAAAGCTCCAAGTTAGCAAAAGCAAAGATATAAATACTGTCTGCTTGCACTATGGGTACCAGATAGATGAGTAGAACATAAAACTGGAAGCCTCTTCTGAGGTCATCAAGCTCTTAGCATTAGAATAAAACTCTGCTAAAGAGTAGTTTTTTAAAAGATGGTTTGCTTTTTAAATAACAGATTTAGACAAACCTAACCAAAGAGGTGTGATAGATTTAAAAGCCTCATAAGGTAACATAAGCTGTGTTACACTCTCTTTTTACTTTGGAGCAAAGCAGCAACTCAACAACTTGCCCTGGGTCCAACCAGCTGTGTACCCAGCGTTAGAGATGGGCACCACCTCTGTACTGTCATGATAGGAGGGCACTTAAAGCAATAAAACAGGAATTCCAATTACCTTGTTAACAATAAAAAGTCACTTTAATAAGTGCCATTAGAAACAACATTGAAAGAGGTTGCTTCCATTAACCCAGTCAGAGAACATGCTGTTTCTCTGTGCTTTGAATCCAGGTTGAAGAGGACAATGGGGAAGGAAAAACAAAAAAGATAGGAAAGATGTGCATAAAAATCTGAAAAAATTATACAGTAGAATTCCTTAGTTCATTGTTTTTTAATTATACTGTGATTTTTTTTAGGTATAAATGAAAATAAGAATTCCATTATAGTTTATTCAAATACAGGAGCTCGACTCTTCTTCTTTCCCTTTGCATTTCAATTTAAGACTAAAATGGTTTCAAATTACTCTCAGAATGGAGCCAGGCACATTTATTAAATTCCATTAGCAATTTGTGATTCTGCGACATGATGCTAGATAAAATAATTGGAGCACCTTATGGCTAGAAGTATACCCCTTGGAATAAATAACACTGTTCCAACTGATCATTGGCGTCTCTTACCAAACACTCTGGCTACAAATCCTAATGGAAATTGAGAGGCAAACAACGTGAGGAACCAGGGGGCAGCATAAAGACTAGGGCTGATTTCATTTTCTTCAAGATGATTGTAGAGATCTCTGTGATAATCATGAAGGAGCCTGGACAGCTGGTACATTTGAATCTAAAGTTAATTTGGAGAAGAAAAATAAAATATTATGCATTTATCTGAGTACACATAAAACAAATCCTCTTTAATTTCATTACTCTAATATTCAATAGGGGCTTCCCTGGTAGCTCAGACTAATTCATGTATATTAGAGAAACAAAAGCAATACTGTTTTATTATTATGTTAAAGCTGACAGATCCAAGTTCATTTAACTGAGATCATAAAGCAAGTCACTGTACGTCCATCTACGATTAGAGAGCACATTTCTCTAACACGTGTGTTTTGGTATCTCCATGTATACATGGAAATGGTAATATTCCTCCTATAGGAAGTATGGCCTTTGGAATTTAGTCAGAACCGCCCTGGCTCAGGACTCTCATGGAAGGTCCATTCTAATTTCAGACCACTTCCAGAAAAGCTTCCATTCAAAAGAATCTACCACATCTAGTTCAGAAGCAACACCTTGTCTCTCTTTGTTGGGTCCAGCATTGGATTTATGACAGAACCCACCAGGCAATCTGCACTGCTAGGATACTGTCAGGCTTAGAAGGTTAAGGAGCCAGAAACGTGAACTGTGATTTCTAATATCTAAGATTTTCCAGCAGCATATTTTCTCTTGACACAGGAGATTAAAGCAAAAAGTGCAGTCCGAATGTTTATAGTACTAAAAGAAATTATTTCACTTAGCTACTGATTATTCATATTTAAAAAAATATTATAAAGACAGCTTATAGTAACTTTTAAAGTCTTACATGTGGGTAGTTAAAAGTAAAGCAGTAGCAAATAATAAACAAATCTATGATTTGTGCTTTAATTTAAATTTTTATCTACACAGTAACAGATTGAGTCATGAGTCCTTGATCACTTATATCAGCTTAACTTCTTGGTGTGAAATATATTGAACGTTTTCCTAAATCTAGCAGAACTTCTTTCTCTAGATATCATCAAAATATCATTCTTAAGTAGTGTAAAAATGGCTTAAAATAACCAACTATATTATGAATTCCACTGTTTTTCAGAGCACAAAACTAAAAATCAAAGTACTATACATAAATATAGCAAATGTTTGATCTCTATCTATGGAAACTAAGGTTCCACACAAGCTGTAAAAGGAAAGAATTAAAGAGCCACCAGAAGTCATAAAATAAGTTTAGCAGCAGTCAAGCAAAGAGGTTTAAAAAATGAGATTATAATCTCATTAAGTCATGTTGAAAAAAATTGTAGATTTATTTCTATTAGGCCACTTACAGTTTAGAAACTAGACATACTGAGTTCTAAGTATTGGTGTTGTTGGTAGTACAAAAAAACAAAGACATATATAGCAGAATAAAAAGAAAGCCTATCATCAAAAACATTCTGTCCTTGTTCATCCAATATCTTAACACAGAAGCAATATGTTTTTTTTTTTTTAGTAGAACCTTATTTTTTTCCCTACATTCTAAACTGGGGGTTAAGAATATTTCTTCCATCAAGGTATATTTACATTAAATTTCTTTTGACAAATAAAATATAATTCAGTCTTCCTTCCAAGGAAACTTTCATAACAAGATGCCATTTGTTAATAATACATAATTTTTCAAGTTTACTTTAGAGATAACATGAAAATCTTCCAATGGAAGAGACAGAACTGGAGGAAGGGAGATGCAGAAAGTGGGGGAGAAAAAGCAGAGACCAAAGACTTCAGATAAAAAGATGCTTTACACTCAGCATAGAAAAGAGCAGACACAAATATGATGGGCTGTCCATAGTTAAAAGAGCCCTCAACCTCCTCATTTTACAGATAAGGTGAGTGCCTGCTGGAGAGAAGGAAAGATATACCCATTTGAATGCAGAGTTCCAAAGAATAGCAAGGAGAGATAAGAAAGGCTTCCTCAGTGATAAATGCAAAGAAATAGAAGAAAACAATACAATGGGAAAGACCAGAGATCTCAAGAAAATTAGAGATACCAAGGGAACATTTCATGCAAAGAGGGGCTCAATAAAGGACAGAAACGGTATGATAGAAGCAGAAGATATTAAGAGGTGACAAGAATACACAGAAGAAATATACAGAAAAAGATCTTCATGACCCAGATAATCATGATGGCGTGATTATTCACCTGGAGCCAGACATCGTGTAATGTGAGGTCAAGTGGGCCTTAGGAAGCATTAATATCAACAAAGCTAGTGGAGGTGATGGAATTCCAGTTGAGCTATTTCAAATTCTAAATGATGCCGTGAAAGTTCTGCCCTTAATATGCCAGCAAATTTGGAAAATGCAGCACTGGCCACAGGACTGGAAAAGGTAAGTTTTCACTCCAATCCCAAAGAACAGCAATGCCAAAGAATGCTCAAACTACCACACAATTTCACTCGTCTCACACACGAGTAATGCTCAAAATTCTCCATGCCAGGCTTCAACAGTATGTGAACCATGAACTTCCAGATGTTCAAGCTGGATTTAGAAAAGGCAGAGGAACCAGAGATCAAACTGCCAACATCGATTGGATCACTGAAAAATGAGAGTTTCAGAAGAACATCTACGTCTTCTTTATTGACTATGCCAAAGCCTTTGACTGTGTGGATCACAACAAACCGGAAAATTCTTCAACAGTTGGGAATGCCAGACTACCTGACCTGCCTCCTGAGAAATCTGTATGCAGGTCAAGAAGCAACAGTTAGAACTAGACATGGAACAACAGACTGGTTCCAAATCGGGAAAGGAGTATGTCAAGGCAGTATATTGTCACTCTGCTTATTTAATTTAAATGCATAGTACATCATGAGAAATGCTGGACTGAATGAAGCACAAGCTGAAATCAAGATTGCCAGGAGAAATATCAATAACCTCAGATATGCAAATGATACCACTTTTATGGCAGAAAGTGAAGAACTAAAGAGCCTCTTTATGAAAATGAAAGAGAGTGAAAAAGTTGGCTTAAAACTCAACATTCAGAAAACTAAGATCATGGTATCTCATCCCATCACTTCATGGCAAATAGATGGGGAAACAATGGAAAGAGTGAGAGACTTTATTTTGGGGGGCTCCAAAATCACTGCAGATGGTGTTTGCAGCCATGAAATTAAAAGACGTTTGCTCCTTGGAAGAAAAGTTATGACCAACCTAGACAGCATATCAAAAGCAGAGACATTCCTTTGCCAACAAAGATCCATCTAGTCAAAGCTTTGATTTTTCCAATAGTCATGTATGTATGTGAGAGTTGGACTATAAAGAAAGCTGAACACCGAAGAATTGATGTTTTTGAACTGTGGTGTTGGAGAAGATTCTTGAGAGTCCCTTGGATTGCAAGGAGATCCAACCAGTCCATCCTAAAGGAAATCAGTCCTGAATATTCATTGGAAGGATTGATGCTGAAGCTGAAACTCCAACAGTTTGTCCACCTGATGCAAAGAATGGACTCATTTGAAAAGACCCTGATGCTGGGAATGATTGAAGGTGGGAGGAAAAGGGGACGACAGAGGATGAGATGGTTGGATAGTATCACCAACTCAATGGACATGAGTTTGAGTAAGCTCCAGGAGTTGGTGATGGACAGGGAAGCCTGGCGTACTGCAGTCCATGGGGTTGCAAAGAGTCAGACATGACTAAGCGACTGAACTGAACTGAACTGCTGTGCCCAAGCTCACACCATGCAGGCAATCAGAAATCCTATCAAGAGATCCTAAGCCTGTTGCCACTTCCAGTTCTGAACATCATATTGATTGAAAAAGAAACACTTTCTGTTCTAGAAAATAGAAAAGTGTTGCATCTCACTTTACAGATCAAAAGGCTCTATTTTCCAGTTAAGATTTCCAGTCTCGTGGCCTCTAAGAACACTGTCCCCAAAGATTCTTAAACATCTTCATTTTCATAACTATGGACAGGAAATACTTCTTGGTAATTGCGGGTCATATTAAACTAACATATAAATCCAATGTATATGAATTTTTATAATGTCAAATTGATAAGAAATTTCTTCAAATTGGAAAAAGGTTGCATTTTTAAAGTGATGTCTTTATCTACCCTATGAATTTATGAATCAAGACCATGCGACTCCTTTCTTTGAAATTGTAATGGCAGATTCCAAACTGAAAATCAAAGCTACTGAATTCTTACAAGGGTATCAAATGCTTCCTATACAATATGGCATAGTAAACTGTTCAGAAATAAAGTAAAAAATAAAACCTTCCATAGTCATTACTCTTTCACTTGCAGAATGTTTACAGACCTAGTCATCAACTAGGAATCAACTGTCAGATGATAAAGAATCTACCTGCAGTGCAGGAAACCTGGGTTCGACCCCTGGGTTGGGAAGGTCCCCTGGAAAAGGGAAAGGCTACCAACTCCAGTATCCTGGCCTGGAGAATTCCACGGACTGCGTAAGTCCACGGGGTTGCCGAGTTGGACACAACTGAGAGACATTCAATTTCATGAATCACTGTATTTGATTTCTCTACCCTGAAATCAGGGTTTCTGTACACCCTTCATAAGAACTGACAGCTGAAACCCAACATTGAGAGCAAAACCCTATCTCCCTGCCAAAATTCCATCTTGAAGAAGTATTAAAAAATGGAGCACTCCCTCTCTACTCATCCTCTCAAGAAAACGCCACTTACTATAACATTCATAGAGTGAAAATAAAGTATCACTTTGCCCAAGGCTTGGTAAGATTGAAATACTACATGCAAATACTGATCACTGGGAACCAGTAAAAAGTATATTTTAAAAGCACTTTAAAATATTTTAGTCCTTATCTAAAGCATAATATTATGATGAACTCAGCATCATGTCTACCTCATTGCATAGGAGGAGAACCCTGACACATTTTTCTCTTTAAAGCCTTCCTTTATATTTTTATGCCTGAAAGCTTTAAATTGCAAGGTAGTGGTTGTTTAAGATATCATATCTACAGTGAAAATTTGAACTTTCTGTTAGAAAACAGCATATTAAGGAGAGTGAAGTTTAAACTAGTGAGGAGAAATGTATAAACAGTTTGAAATGTAATAATGGCAGTGAATACACTACTTAACTGAAAAATCTTAATGTTCTTCTTCAGCATATAAGAAAAGCAGACTGAAAAAGCGCCAATGACGCTGAACACGTTTTCCTCTATAAAGCCCTGTCTACTCTTAAGGGGGGGTGACAGAAAGTTTGAGAAGAAAC
Organism: Neotragus pygmaeus; assembly: GCA_006410875.1. Taxonomy (NCBI): domain Eukaryota; kingdom Metazoa; phylum Chordata; class Mammalia; order Artiodactyla; family Bovidae; genus Neotragus; species Neotragus pygmaeus. The sequence goes on along the minus strand of SJYV01028894.1, from coordinate 44,890 downwards.
ATGATATATATATTTGCCATTGATGCACTCAAGGTAAAAGAATAAGGCATTATACTCTTAGATTTTAAATAAAATATCTATGATTCTTTTCAACTGATAGGGTGAGGGAAAGTGAGCAAAGATGATAGTTTCTCCAGGCAACTGGTAGACTTAGGAAATAGGGACTTGAGGATACATGCGAATGGCTTATTTATCTGCTTCAGAAACTATGGAAAAGTTACTCCGCCTATGGGTGTCATACATTTACCAGTTTAGCAAAATCGCAAATCTCACACTAAAACCATGAACTAAAACATGCCTCTGCATTTATCCAAGTTCCGAGACAATGGGCCCAAACTTATTTAAATCTTCACTGTAAATCAGAAGAAGGCTCCACTAAGATTTTTACCCGTTTCCTGTGAAGACCCACCACTCACCTGCAGCGACATCATGTCAGGTCGATATTGCTTGCGGAAGCCCAGGTCATACATGAGGAATTTCAGCATTTCAAAGGCTTGCTCTTCACTCATGTGCAGAAGCAAGACTCCAGCCACAAAGCTGATCCCCTGACAGTAACCCACTTCTTTGTCCAGTAATGAGTAGGCTTTCAAGAGATTAAAGAGCGACAGCTGCCCGGCCCCAAGCTGTGCTGAAAAGTAAGGATGAGTAGGAAATGTTCTCCCTGCAGAAGAAAAAAGAAAAATATTTTTGAGATGCCCTGATGCTTTGGAGTCTGGAGTGAAACTGCAATTCAGCAATTTCAGGGAATAAATCAATGTTCTTTTCCAATACTGAATACCACCTGGAGTACCTACCCCTCTAACTGAGTCTTTCTCCCTCTAGAGAGTCCCAAGTCCTCTTATCATATACATGGAGATCACCCCATCTTCATGTATATGATAGAGGAGCAAATAACTGATGCTAATAAGCACTTATTTTTAGGGGAAAAAAGTTCATAAACAAATCAAAGACATATTCAGGAAAGATCTCAGGGAATAGAATATAAAACTTATTCTGATTGTAAATCAAGGCTAATTCTAAGTTCACAAAGAAACCATCCACTAACTGAAATCAAACCAGTCAATCCTAAAGGAAATCAATCCTGAATATTCACTGGAAGGACTGAAGCTGAAGCTCCAGTACTTTAGCCAGCTGATGCAAAGAGCTGACTCATTGGAAAAGACCCTGATGCTGGGAAAGACTGAAGACAAAAGGAGAAGGGGAAGACAGAACATGAGATGATTTGATAGCATCCCCGACTTAATGGACATGAATTTGAGCAAACTCTGGGAAATACTGGAAGACAGAGGAGTCTGGTGTGCCACAGTCCACGGGATCACAAAAAATAGAACACAACTTAGCGACTGAACAACAACTGAAATCAGAATTCTACAGACTACAGAATTCTACAGAATTCTTTTTTTTTTTAAGAAGAAATCTTAGTAGTCCATAGCAGATTCCTTTCTGCTTTTCTTATGACCGAAGAGGGACTTTTTTGGGTTGTTTTTTATAGTCAGTCTATCATTCAGGAAATACCCCAGTTTTTGTTTGTGTGTGTGTGTTTTTTTTTCAAGTATTCTTGGCTTTCTGTTTCTTAAACTACCTCCATCCATGAGTCGGACACGAACTGAACTGAACTGATCCATGAGCCATGCAGACCTCTTTTATTTTCAGTATAATCCAAGAAGATCAAGGATAATGAAGGGCCAAGCTGATTTAAAATAAATTCCCCTCTAAAATTCACTTCTGTGTGCAAAATTACGATAGAGATACTTCAGCAGGCAAGTTAGTCCTGGATCACTAAAAAGTTGGTACTAAACACTGAAACAAACCCATCTTCACCCCTAAAGCTGTATACAGTGGTTTGGGACTTTCCTTGTGTCATGAAAATGAAGGGAGTGGTAGCTTCCTTGTGCAATGATTACTCATGACAGTTAGAACTTGTAAGAAGGCCAGATTTTTTTTAATGTTTTCCACCAGATTTGCTTAAAAGTGATTCTCCCACACACACATCCAGGAACTGGTAAGATTATTTCTGCAGAGCAAATAAAGGGGAAGATACGAGAAATTAACAAGAACGTGCTGAGAAAACACAGATGACTATGAGCAAAGTCAAATAAGCAATTTTTTAAACTATCATTTTACTTTTTCACTTAAAATGCTTGCTACAGAAAACTATAAATATACTGTCCATCCAAGACATTAATTCCGGTTCCATTTTTTTCCAACCAGGCTTTTTTTTCCCCCTGTAACATGATCTCATCATCTCCTTATCTTTTAGGATATCTTGACTAGCTCTAAATTCGACCCCAATTTCTAGACTCATTATCCATTTCCGGTCACAGAACCACACATCTGCAGGGATTCACAGTGATTGACTGGTTCATTGTCCTCATTTAAGAGAGAGAATTGAAACTCAGAACCAAAGTAATTTGCCTAAAACTACTGTTCAGTGGTAACATCAGGACAAAAAATGAAGTTTTCAATTTCTCAGTGAAATTCTCCTTTTCAATTCTACTGAGCTCAAAAAATATTAACTTAATTGGTCTTTTCCCAACAGAAGTTGTTTGTCATCCAAAGGAGCAGAGGTCAGTTTTGCCCTGTGATTTTCACACAACCTGAAATGAAGTGACCGCTCAATGTAAAGTAATCCCTTGTTTTCCCATATGGGCTGAAATAACATATCTGGCCACCTTAAATAAATCAATTTTTAGGGATATATATAAGATAATTCAAATGTCAATGTCAATTTAATTCAGTAAGTTGCATATTTTTAAATAATAGAATATAACATTAATTTAGAGAAAAATTAGAGACATTATTTTTTAAATTATTACACCATTTTGCTTTCCATAAGTTATTTGAAACTTAGCTTTTAAAAGGGTGACTTTATAATGCTGCCATAAATGCTGGAAATTCACATAACAGTAGGACACTTAATTCTTATTTCATCCTCCAAAGATGTACTCATGATTTTCCACAACCTAACCACATACTGTATTGCTTTTTAAAGGCTTATTCAAAAGCTTGTTTTCAGCAATATGTCCAGGAATACTTAGTAGACTTTGTTAAATGTTCTGGTGCCCCTTTAAACCTGCTCTAGCCTATTTCAAGACCACTGCTGACTGAAATAATAATTGTCTATCTCAAAGAAAAGTCAGTTCTTCAAAAAACAAGAACTGAGAGCACCCGAAAACATGACCTTTATAATGATTCAAATACAAGAGGACTCTTTTCAGAGTACAAGTCGAGGATAAAGACTTCACTCCACATGCAGGCATTCAGGGTATCTTCAATCAGACATAAGGCCGATATGCCCTCAGGAAAGAACAAAGTCAGCAACTCTGCAGGCCAACAGATTATTTTTATCAACACCAAGAACAAAATTAAACAAAAAAAACAAAACTCAATGAAAGGACCTATTGTTTACTTTCATAAATTAGAATCAATATGGCAGACATACCTAAATCCACGAGGATAGCATGCTGCTGAGCCGTGAGCTGTTTTAAAAGCTCTTTATAGGATACGTCGGGAGGTTGTTGTTTATTAGGCAATCTGTGTCTCAGACGATATTGCAAAGCTAGGAACTGCCAGATTTCTCCTCGTCGACTTTTGGGAACACCTGCAATCAAAGAGATAAGAAAGCAAGGCCTTGAAGACTGGAGTGATGTTCCTAAATCACAATTGATTAACTATAATGCTTCAAATAGGCAGCCATACTACTACATACACAGAGCCATACATACACGTGTCCTGTGTCCCATGCTAACCACACAGTATGCAAGCATATTTTGACAGGTTTAATCCTCTAGCTGCTGCCTTACAAAAGAAACCCTCAAATAAGGAGGAAAATAAAGCCAATATTAACAAGAACACCAGCCACTACTGACTGAGAGCCTAATACAACATGTATTGAGGAGGTGTAGCTTGTGAGCATTGCAATTACAGAAACTGCACCTCAACTATTCACAGGTGCTTAATGAGACAGTTAATTACTACTATCTATACTTTACAGATGGCAGAGCTGAGGCAGAAAGAAGCTAAGTCACTTCCCAGGTTCTCATAGCTAGTGCAGTTGAGAATCCAAACTCTAGTTTCAGAGGCCAAATTCTAAAATACTGAAATGTATGACTGCTTATTTTCACCTTTTATTTGGTTTGAAGCTAGTAACAAATGCTAATATTCACACTCTGATTTCTAAATATCTGTCATTAAAAAGTAACTTTGTAAAAGAGAATTAAATAGCATTTTTACGGTCCACAAAAAAATTAAATAAAAATGGTAAATACAATACAAAGGGAGTGCTCCAAAATGTCACTTAGCCTTTGAAAAGAAAGTAGCTAGGCAATACAATGCTTCCTTCATTCATGTATAATGAGACAGTAACTCCAGTGTGCTTGAAAACCAAAAACAAGCAATTCAAAGTATGGTAAAACTATGTTTTTTATGCTAAGGGACATGAAGTAAAGCACTGGGAGGGACATAATTCAATTCTCTGCAGGAAAGGTAATTTTATTTCACTGCTTTCAGTCCAAAAAGACTAGATATGGGATAGGTTCCTGAGTTCTAGCTGGGTAGAGGAAGGTGTAATGGCACTAATCTTTTGGGAATGCACTGCCACAGTCTGCAGAAGCTGAAAGTATTCTTGTTCAAAAACTACACTCCAGGCTCCTGAACATGAATTCTAAGGTCCTCCACAGGGCATGCCTTGAAACTACTATTTTTAGTTCCATTACCTCCCATTCCCTGCCATATTAAGTATACACTAAGTATTCACATACTCAAGAAGCCTATGGTTATTGTCAGACCTCCAAGTTTCCTGTTTCTCCTGTTACCTTTATGGAATTCCAAGCTCCTCCAGTTGATTGCCTAGTATATCTCCATTTGTCTTTTAGGAATGAGCCTGTATGCCATTCTTCTGCAGAAACTCTCCCTAACATCTCCAGGAGTAAGACTCCTTTCTCACATACTATGTGACTCAGACTGTAATATTAGCATATTGGATTACAGTTAGTGCTATACTGTATATCTGTCTAGTTTCCTCACTTAGACGGTGAACTCCCTGAGAATAATCAGCATATTTTCATCTCTGAAGGATGAAATCCAAGAATATACCATGCTACTTATATATTTGTTGAATGAATGAATAGTCTTACATAAAAAGTCATTTTTAGAGGGTAACTTTCATTAGCCCATTAAATGGATCACTCTTAAGGAGAGGGCTGTTATGCTAACCATCCAATTACAATTTCAAAAAGGTAATTCACTTCATTTATTTATTTTTGGCTGTGTTGGGTCTTCATTGCTGCATGCAGGCATTCTCTAGCTTGCAGCGAGAAAACAGTTTTCTCTTTGTTGCAGTGTGTGCACTTCTCACTGTGGCTACTACTCTTGCTGCAGAGCATGGGCTCTATAGCGTGAGCTCAGTAGTTGTGGTGCGTGGGCATAGTCGACCCACAGAATGTAAAATCCTCCCAGACTAGGGAACAAATCTGTGCTCCTGCACTGCAGGCAGATTCTTAACCACTGGACCACCAGAGAAGTCTGGTAATTCACCTTAGTTAAGTATTTATTGAGCATCTAACATATAGCAGAGAATAGAGCATGGCATTGAAGAAACCTCATCATTGAGAGTTGAATAAATCCATTCTCAGGGAAATTAGTCTCATTCATTCATTCATTTAGTAAATAACATGTAAGATGCTGTCTTCGGTGTTAGGAGTATGGGGGGGATGGTGAGAAAACATTTAACAGATAAACACATAGATACAAAATTATAAACTATGGTAAGCACAATTAAAGGAAAAAAATCATGAGAAAGAATAACGCAGCAAAACTATTTTATTTGGGGTGGGCGGGGGAGGGCACTCTGAGGAAATGGTATTTAAACTGAGAGCTGAGGGAGAACAGGATTCTCCAGGCTGGGAGTGTAGGCAGCAATTACTTTGGCAAGAGGAATGTATGGAGGCCCTGAGAGGAGCAGAGAAAGGGGACACAAAGGAGGAGTGAGAAGAAGGTGTGATGGAAAGAAGGGAGCCAGGAAATGGGGGGAAGGTAGAGAGGATAGAAGAGGGAGGGAAGGGAAGCTGGAGCATCTAATCAAGAAAGAGCCGGTGAGATTTCCCAGTGTTAAGAATCCACCTGCCAATGCAGGAGACATGGGTTGGATCCCTGGTCCAGGAAGACCCCACATGCTGAGAGGTAACTAAGTCCATGTGCCACAACTACTGATGCCCAGTACCCTAGAACCCATGCTCTGCAACGGGAAGCCGTAACAGTGAGAAACCCATGCACTATAATTAGAGAATAGTCCCTGCTCACCACAACTAGAGAAAGCCTGTGCACAGCAACGAAGACCCAGAGCAACCAAAAATAAATAAAAAAAAATTATTTTTTAAAAAGACTAAGGGTTAATATGAAAAGCAAAAACTTAAAGCTTTTAAAAAATATAGAATATCTTTATTAAAAAAAAAAAAGAAAGAAAGAAAGAAATGACCTGCACCATACCGGGATGCAGATTAGTTAGCATCTTTGGAGCACAGGCTACAGGGTGGGGAAAGGTAGAAAATGAGATGAGAAATGAAAGGAGAGATCAAGGAGAGCTTTGGGCACAGTGCTAAGAAATTTCAACTCTGTTTCATAAGAAATGGGAAGATGAGCACCTCTAAAACATCTCTGTAAGTCATATCGAAGAACAGTGGGATCTACATCTCACGCACATTTGATTAGCCACTATTTTGTCTCCCAAACAATGCATTCAGTGGAAATCTTTGGGATTTCCATATCTTCAAGGAAAAAGAACATGTACCAGGATTGTAAGCACAACATCTTACAAAATTAATCTTAATTTTAACTTAATTATGCAACAGCTTCACATTATCATAGGCTTTTAAGATTCATGATCAAGTTACATTGGGATCTTTATTTTATGCCCAGCAGGTCATAGAGATTTTCATTTTAATATATTGAATCTGAGTCACAGAAACTGCAAGTAAGCAATTCACACGTTAGTTTTAATTTTAAATTTAAGATGTTTAAATGCCAGACATTTTATATAACAAAGCTGCAGTGCAATATAAGGCTGAACAAAAGCAATGTTTCAAAAAAAAAAACAAAAGAAAAAATAGATGGTAGGACAACTGATGGCTAGCTAATAATATAGATTTGTATAAACACATACGTGTAGGTGAACATATATACATAAATAAATACTTCTGAGCAAATAATGGGAACGAGTCAAGTTTATAAGTTCGAGATATTTTTATGGATATGATCAAAGATTTGTACTAATGCACATGCTCTTTCTTTAGTAAATGATAACTCTTGAGTTGAAAACAGCTGACTGAAGAGGCCGGAAACTGTAGAAAATGTGCCTGCTTTCTCCTCAGGGGTAGGACTGCCATTAGCACCACTTTCCTACCAACATAGTCACTAACTACAGGAGGAAACAAACTACTTTCCTTTTTTTTATAGGCAAAGACAAAGAAAAAATTATGCTTAAGCTGGATGAATCAAAACAATCTCTGAAACTTTGCAAAAAAAAAAAAACAACAACAGATGATTAAGATGATCCAGAATACCTTCTTTAAGAGAAGTATGAATATCTTCCATATCACATCTGATTTTAGCTCTGCAGTTTAACAACTTCTTATCCCAGATTGTTAAGACCTCCTTCTGACATGCACCAACTTCTTCATAATCCAATTTAACTTTTCTGGACTGCAGTTCATCTCTGCTTGCTAAGAAAGAAAGAGTTTGCATTAAGACTAATATGTTTTAAAACCCAGAATTTGTAATGTTTTATTGACTTTGTAAAACCTCAGCATATGACTTTTAGGAATCAACCATTAACATTTTCTCAAAATAAAAATTTTTGTAAAAAATGGAAGATACATGAAAAGTTCTCAAATTTTGAGTCATTTCATGTATTAAAGAAAATGAAAAACAGGAATAACTTCTAAGGAGGTTTTACTCTATATCTTACAGATGACAAGTCTCCTAGACATAAAAAGCAAACCATGTTTTCCAGGGTAGAAATTTCAAATATTTGACAAATGTGATAGATAACTACAAGAGTGACAGTTTGCTGTTTCATTGTTAATACCATTAAAATGTTAATATTTTATATCCTATGTCTATAAGAGAATATTGCCTCAGGCTAACCTTGATTTGATAAATATTTGATCATGATAGCCTGATACATTTTTATAATTATTTCCAAAGTTACCCACACTGTCTTTAGCCACACAGACACTAGGTTACATATTCCTGTGTCCATTTTTAATAATCTTTAAGAGGAAAGTCCATTTCACTGAAGCTAACATTTTCATTTTTCAAAATAATACAAAATTTTCTCTGACTTGATTGTCTAAAATCTAAGCCCAGAGTTCATTAAAAGAAATGTTTATAAAAGCAACCAGTATCTACACCTCAGCTTTATCTTGAAGAATTGATTCCAAAAGGGGAGAAGGGTGAAAAAACATGGAAGCATATTTCTTCTCTCTCATTAGGACCACATGGAACGGAAGCACTAAGTGTAATCTGTAATCACTGAAGCTCCAGGGCTCAGCCAGCTTACCTCCTGCAACACAAACCTCTGTCAGGCATCCAAAGTCCTCGACAGCACAAAAACAGCAGAATGAGTATTACTCTTCACAATGTTGAAGCCATTTCAAAAGAATTAAACCATCTTATAATAGACTACTATTCTGGCAGGGCAGTAAAAATTTCTACTTAAAAGTCCACACATAATCAAAAGATAAATTAAACTATCAAAAATTCCTCCTAGATACCACTAGATGGCTTTCTAGCATAGTTTAGTTTAGCTTTTCAATATCTGCCGGAGAACTGATGCTTTCGAACTCTGATGCTGAAGAAGACTTTTGAGAGTCCCTTGGACAGCAAGGAGATCAAACCAGTCAATCCTAAAGGAAATCAACCCTGAATATTCATTGGAAGGACTGATGCTGAAGCTGAAGCTCCAATGCTTTGGCCACCTGATGCGAACAGCTGACTCATTGGAAAAGACCTTGATGCTGGGAAAGACTGAAGGCAGAAGGAGAAGAGGGCAACAGAGGATGAGATGGTTGGATGGCACCACCGATTCAATGAACATGAACTTGGGCAAATTCTGGGAGAAAGTGAAGGACAGGGAAGCCTGGGGTGCTGCAAAGAGTCGGACATGACTTGGCAACTGAACTGCAACAATTTGTTTTCTATTTCTCTAGGATTATCATAGAGAAAGCTAATAATTAACATAATCTGACATATAACTTTACTAATTATATTTTTCATAATGGATGAACCATATTATTTCCTCAGATTTTTTTTCTCCAACCTTCTCTGGATCATTATTCACTTAAAATAATAATAACCATCATCTACACCCTGAGGATAAAGTGCTAAGTAAGAACAGTTAATATCTCCCCTGGCTACCCAGGAAAGAGTAAAGAACTATGAAAAAATGCTTATCCATTGGCTAATATTTGTAATGTGTTAAGCTATTTTTTTTTGTCTTTGTTACTTAAGTACAGAAATAAAAACAGAACTGACAAAGGTTTCTGATCATATATTCTAAATGTCACCTCTTCTCTTATTCTGTCCATTTATACAGCCATATATAATACACAGAATATGCAGTCATTTATAGTAAAACATTCCATTTCCTTATATTAACTATATATTTGAGAAATACAATATGGTATACTGGGGAAAAGCCTAAAAACTGTGGTAAATAAACTGGAATTTTCATACTTGTTTGCCAGTATAACACTATTTGACCTTAGGTTAATTTTCTTAGCATCCCCAAGCCAGTCACTAACTCAGCTGCAGGATGAAAAATGGAGCTAAATAATCTCTAAGGTCATTTCCAGTTCAAACAGTCTATGATTCTAAAATTATCCATTAATATTTAATATAATACTCTACTGCACATACTCCTGTTAATGAAATCTAATTTCATGGTTTAAATGTTTTAAGAAAATAATAACCATCTTTTTTCAACCTCTTCTTCTGTTTATGAGTTAGTTCAAGATATAATCAACTACAAAAAAACAGAAATTAAATTCCTTTCAGAATCTATGGAAGCTTGAGTGGGCATACTATTTATCACATCAAACTTTTAAACGCTATGTTAATGACAATTAATTGCTTTTTCAATTTGAAAGAAAAGATTTGTTTCCTAAAGATATATAAAAGTCTTATAAACTTTTCATTCTGCTAAGAATATAGTATTAAGCAAAAATAAACTGTGCCCTAGCAAACTAAAAAGTAAAAAATTTAGTTGAATAATAGTAAGAGGAATATTCAGATGGTGAACACAGAAATGTGAATACCTGCCTATACTAAAAGAAGCTTCATTGAAAGACAACACAATAAAAGTAAGCCAGAGAAAAACCTAGATTATAATTTTCCAATAATCTTAAAAGTCAAAGGCCTACATAAGCTAAACCATTCATTTTATAAATGTGAAAAAAAAGGCCCTTTAAATTAAGTGATTTGCCCAAGATAAGGGCTTTAAAACATTTTTCAGATTTTGGTACTGTCTACACATCTCACTGTGTGTGATTCTATCAGCACTAGGGTAAATGTCATTATTATTTCAGAGTCTGGAAAACACATTCTAATGCATTTGGTATTCATAAATTTTATAGTCAAGCACTATGAATAGTACAATAGCTGCTATAAACCATCCAATTAAAATTTTAATGAACTCAATATGATTTTTAAATAGAAAATTCATAAAACAGTAACAAAACATAGCACTTTTGATTTGTCAAGAGATAATTAGTTGAATTGGATACAATATAATTTATTTGAAATAGGAATATTTATCCTATTATGATTACAGTTGACCTGAAGCTTGAAAATCATATTTGAAGAGAATTTACTTTTTCATGTTTAAGTCTTTTTTTAAATTATACACAAAGATGTTAAACTTTAGTCATATTAAAGCCACCGACTTCATATTATATACATTCTATTACCTTCTATTATTCTATCACCCAAATATACTCAAAACGCATCTGATGTTTTAAATCTATCAAACAGAAATACAGATTTCTTAGGCTAACATTTCCCCTGTCATGACCACCTCACAAACTAGAAAGAAATAATTTTCATCAGTAGCTATTCTCGTAAAAGTGTGTACACAGATTGAGAATGAGTGTGGGGGAGAGCATTAACAAACTATACCTTTAAATTACAGTATCATATCATGCCCTTTGGCCCCGTTTGAATAGCTAACCTTCAAGTTTCTGGTTTTCTTTTTCCATTCGAAGCAACAGGATCTGCTGGTGTATAGCTTTTCTCCACAAACACCTCAGTTCCTCCGACTTGTTCCTCTCTTCACCCTTTTCTGGGTCCTCTTCATCAGACATGAATATCATCAGCGGTTCCTCCTCCACGGTTGGAGCAAGAGGGGACAGTGGTAGCAGCTCACTGCTGTCCAGGCCATCTGCAGAGAAGAAAACAGTGAGAGGCATTCCAAGTCGTAATCCAGACCACACAAGTCCTCTCTGGACTCAACACTCTCTCCTTCTGGGTTCCGCCTTTAAAGCCGTACACGAAGCTGCCCCCCGCAGTAAACTGTCTGTTTCTGGAACTAATGATTTGAGTCAATTCACTAGACTGAATTCCCCTTTCAGATTTCCCTCTGCTGAAATGAAAGCATGTATGATGTCACTACTTCTTCTTTCCGCACAAAATGACCTATAAGATAGGTGCTCCAAAATGACCTGGCCTTTCCCCAGGGTTCAACACTTCTGCAATTGACAACATCTATGTATATTCTCTGAGTGTGCAAAACAAAACAAAACAAAAAACAGCTGAGTGACTCTGAGCACAGCCTGGCTCAGAACTCTCTGCTCACTCCTGAAACGAGGGACTCAGTCGTGTCCAACTCTTTGCAACCTCACGGACTATAGCCCTCCAGGCTCCTCTACCCATGAGATTTTCCAGGCAAGAATACCAGAGTTGGTTGCTGTTCCCTTCTCCAGGGGATCTTCCTGACCCAGGGACTGAATCCATGTCTCCTGAGTTGGCAGGTGGATTCTTTATCACTGAGCCACCCAGGAAGCCCCTGCAACACTATTACCCAATTTCCAGAGTTCATTCTCACCCTCCATTCCAGGCCATCTTTTGCACGGTTGCCAATTTATTTTCCTATTAACAAACGATTCTGCGTCTTAAAACATTTCAGTGGTTGCATATATCCCCAAGTCCAAACTCTTGGGAATAGAACATTGATCGCTTTAGACTTCGGCCTCAATCTTTCCAAACTCTTGTCTCCATCCTCCATTCTCTGCTCTCACGATGCTGGTTTTCTCGTGACTCCCTGACCCACAGAGATGTGTATAAGAGACAGATATGCAGTCATTTATAGTAAAACATTCCATTTCTTTATATTAACTATATATTTGAGAAATACAATATGGTATACTGGGGAAAAGCCTAAAAACTGTGGTAAATAAACTGGAATTTTCATACTTGTTTGCCAGTATAACACTATTTGACCTTAGNTTTTCTGGTCCCTCTTTTCAAAGGATGTTTCTCCCAGCAATGAGTTTAAATAAAATACTTAACTTTTTTTGAAAAACATTCTCTGATCACCCCAGCAGAGTTAATTTTGCCTCTAGAAACGTTGTTTTCTTGGGTTGTTTTCTTTATTAATTGACCTCTTCCCTAAATGGCAGCCCACTCCAGTACTCTTGCTTGGAAAATCCCATGGACAGAGGAGCCCAGTAGGCTATAGCCCATGGGGTCGCAAAGAGTTGTATACGACTGAGCAACTTCACTTCACTACTCATTATTTACTTCCTTAATAATTTTTTTAAAATCTTACTGTATGAATTTAAAACTTAGTACATTTGAATTTTGCTTTCTTGGTTTTAGAACTGCCCTCTAAATACCACTCAATTTTGACACATAGGGATCCAATCATATTTTCTAGTTCCTAGGAAAACAGTTTTCCATTTCTAAACACATGAAATTTTTTAGTTATCCTCTAATTCTTCCTCTTCCTTTCCTCCTTTCCTACCATTTTCCCTTCTGCAGTGTGATCAGAGAATATAGTATGAATAATCAAGATTCTCTGGAATTCATTTAAAAATCTTTACAGCCAAGCACATAAATAATTTTTACAACTATTCTATGTGTGCTGAAAATAAATAAATTTTCTCTATAGGTGACAAGGTTCTATACAAATATCAGATCAAGCTTGTTCAATTGTGTTTCTCAAATATTATCTATGTTTAATTTCTCTAGACTTAATTTTCAGAGAGGAGTATGTTAAAATCTCCCATGAAAGTTATTTATTCATTTCTCTCTCAAACTCTCTTTAGTATTATTTTAGTGTTCTCATCACCGTTAAATCTTTCTATTCCTTGTTACACTTACTTTGCCCCCTTGTATATTTTGCTTTCATTTCTTATAGGTCTAATACGGAAAGAGAGCTGCTGGGTGACATCTACGGAGCCTACCTACATACACTTCTATATCGTTCAGTGTTTCCATGTCTTTGTTTTGTGTGACTCGTAAAAAATGCTGCTTTTCCAAAAATAAAAAGATCTCTGACTTCTTTTCTATCACTGCTCTTAGTTCCCTCTGCATGATGAAGTAGGCCCCCAAACAGGTTTTGGAAATTCCTTCCTTCCTTCCTTCATTCAGCAGCATTCACTGTATGTCTAACAGGTTCTAATGATACATGACTATCTCCATATCCACTAGCTCGGAGGTAACATAGAGAGGTTACTTCTCTACTGTAATCATTTAATTCTCTTTGTACAAAAAGCATCGCCTTCCATCGCCGAGTCTACGACAGTAGTGAGAGGTAAGTGACTGGCGAACGAACCCTGCTGCATCGCGGTGGGAGATCTGCTCATGGGCGAGGCAACCCTGAGGAAGATGCGCTGCCGCCAGGAAACTCGGCGAGGCGTGACAGGGGTTCCGCCAGCGTTTAGGGACTCATTGCTGCAGGTGGACGAGGTTCTTTTTCTCCCCTCTCCATCACTGTGGAAAGCACAGAAACAGGGAACTTGTAAAGGAAACTGCGTAACGTGATCGTCCACAACAAAACGGCAGCACAAGCCATTCACAAGTTCTACCAGGGGCAAGCACAAGCCACAGGCAACATGGAGCGATGCATCGCGAGGCACGCGGATCACCCAGGCCACGACATCCCGGGACAGGTGCAGTCCAGGCACAGCCCACCTGTCAGAAGCTCACCTGTTTCTACTCTTTCCATAGGAGCCAACCACTCCAAGTTCTATCCTGAGCAATAGAAGCGCTTATACAGAGGAGCAAAGGCTGTTTAACTAATGACCTCATCATTTGTTGAAAGAATTTTAATTAGTAGTATATTCTAAACATTGTAAATACTTTATTAAAAGATCATAGAGAGCTTTTCTTATAGCTATGATAGAACGGACTGATAAGATAGCTTCTAGTTGCCTCTAACTGTTACAATCCATCTCAAAAGTGTTAACCATCAATAGTTGGATCATGATAGAAAATAACCTGAACAAAGATAGGACAGTCAACCTTGGGATTACTGTTAAGTGATATATTAAAGAAAAAAGTGTGGCCAAATCAACTGGATAGGTTGCATTTTAAAATACCAAACAGATTTCTTTAGAGCAGGCCTTCTTAGAGACCATAATATGTAGGCATGCACTGTGACTCACCAAAGGCAAATAGTATACAGAAATCCCCTAACTTGCTTAAATTATTTGACCCCAGAATCACTTTCCTTAACTTTCTTAGGGGGGAAGGGATGAGGTAGGCAATTGGGGGATGTCACATCTTTCTACCTTAATGCTTTGTAATATGAACATACAGTAATGCTGGTCTGCTCTAAGAATTTCCTTTTCTAGAAAAGAGTACTCTAAATTCTGCTGGGGCTATCTGCAGGAAAAGGTCATTTTTTTTTTTAGGTCATTATGACTCAAACTTAACTTTTGAGACCAATTATGTTAGCAGTCGAAACACCATGCAATAACTGTTGCCACTCACGGTGGTGGGAATATTTTGCTTTTTTACATCTTAAAGTCTCTGAGCTTCCTGAGAGAATGATGAACAATATTTGCATGTGATGATTCCAACAAGTGAAGGTGCGAAATTTCTGATGGAACCAAGCAGTGTTAGTAGTTAGTGCAGACATGAAACTCAGCTAGAAAAGCCACCACCTCACTCACATACTCAGAGGAACTCCCTAAGGCTGAGACAATCAGAATTCAGAAGAGCCAGTCAGCCCCTGTCTGTCATATTTGTATTTACTTTGCCTATCCATACTAACAGTTATCACGTCATTCAGTTGTTTCTAATCTTGATCTATCTTTCTAGATGAGGTAAATTAAGGTTAGGAAAAAGACATACTTTTGAGCTACTTCACAGACAGCAAGTGACATGCTGAACCATGATACTTCAGGAAGTAGCTGATGCACATCCCAGTAGAGTCAAGCTCATTTTGTTATATATCCTGGATAATGTTATAACCTTAATATGAGTCCACAGTTCACCACTCTCTGTAATACTGACTGAATATGTCCACCTTTACTTCCCCTTTGGAAAGCCTTAATTCAATATTTTCCTTTTGGGAACTATAATTAATTCTATATATAATAGCTATATCCTAAGAAACATTCTTAACTGTACCCTGTATCTTCATTTGTATAACACTATTTGTATAACTGTTTGGCAGTTATGTGTTAAATGCCCAACTCAAGGATGTATTTCTAGCTCCTAGTATAGCAACTGGTAGTTAATGGTAAGCCCTCAACAAAAGGGGTTTCCCTGGTGGCTAGGTGGTAAAGAACCCGCCTGCCAATGCAAGAGATGTGGGTTCGATCTCTGGGGCAGGAAGAAACCCTGGAGAAGGAAATGGCAAACCACTCCTGCATTCTTGCCTGGTAAATTTCATGGACAGAGGAGCCTGGCGTGCTATGGTCCACAAGGTCAGTAAGAATTGGACTGCTACTGCTAAGTCGCATCAGTCGTGTCCGACTCTGTGCGACCCCATAGACAGCAGCCCACCAGGCTCCCCCATCCCTAGGATTCTCCAGGCAAGAACACTGGAGTGGGTTGCCATTTCCTCCTCCCAATGCATGAAAGTAAAAAGTGAAAGGGAAGTCGCTCAGTCGTGTCCGACTCTTCGCGACCCCATGGACTGCAGCCTACCAGGCTCCTCCGTCCATAGAATTTTCCAGGCAAGATTACTGGAGTGGGCTGCCATTGCCTCCTCTGAAAGAATTGGACATGACTTAGCAACTGAACAACAAACTCAACAAATATCTGTGGAATACATTGATATTGTTGCTGTTGTTCAGTTACTCGGTAGTCTCCGGCTCTTTGTGACCCCATGGACTGGTCTTCACTCTCTCCCAGAGTTTAATCAAACTCATGTTGGCTTGGCTTGTCAGGAATAAATTACTTGACAGGTCAGGAATAAATAAAAGATCTACATTCTTAAAATCTTTTGTTGATAATCATGATTTTCAAGTTTTTCTGGCAAAAAGTTCTAATAGCTTCATTTCCCAAAAGCACAGACTAAGGTGTCAATGGTAAGTACTAACAATGACAATACATAATAAACAACATAAGGCATCTTTTTTTCCAGATAGTAACACACTGACATAAGCGTATCCAATTTATAAGTTAATCCTAGGAAGCTAAGTGACTTATGTAAAAGCAACAATTTCAATGCCTCACAGGATAAGTGTTCAATAAATAGTAGTTTCTTTTAATGCTTAGTATATCTAACAGCAAAATTAGAATAAACCAAAGCAAAGGGATTCTGAAAATTTTGTATTTTAATGCTGGAATTAAAAAGATCTTTTCAAATTCAGTGTTAATAACATAGCAAGTGTCTGGGTAATACTAAAATTACAATTGAGAAGAACCCATGTCATTTTCATTATTGTCTGTAAAATATACAATTTGGGGGGAATAGGTTATAAAACTGGTGCATAATGTACCCTTATATCAGCTCGCTGTTACAAATTTGAAAATTTCATAATATCTAAAAGTTAAAATTCTGTAATCTAAACAAACTGCCAAAAAGACACATTTTCCTCATTTGTCTGGAATTTAATGGCCAGTAATAAGCCAAAAATTAACCATCAAAATATAAGATAATGTTATACGAAGAGGAAGAACTTATATAACAGACCANTATCTAAAAGTTAAAATTCTGTAATCTAAACAAACTGCCAAAAAGACACATTTTCCTCATTTGTCTGGAATTTAATGGCCAGTAATAAGCCAAAAATTAACCATCAAAATATAAGATAATGTTATACGAAGAGGAAGAACTTATATAACAGACCACTGACCCTTTATCATGTACTAGAAAACGACATCCTGAAAAAGCAGTTTGGTGGCCAAGATAAGGCAAAACTTGCCGTGCTTCATCTACTAAGAAAAACGTGTATCCAGAAGTCCGGGCCCAGAAAAGGGTTTCAACAGGCAGTGCATACGTGCAACTTATGGGACTTTACTTTTTGATTCAGATTTAATCAGCAACCTAACATTCCTAAGACAGTAATTTTAAGAATCAAAACCGTGTGCATCAAAATTCTTAATCTCCCTATGGTTGATTCTTGTTGATGTATGACAGAAAACCACAAAACTCTGTAAAGCAATTATCCTTCAATTTAAAAATGTAAAACAATTATGAAACTNTTCCTAAGACAGTAATTTTAAGAATCAAAACCGTGTGCATCAAAATTCTTAATCTCCCTATGGTTGATTCTTGTTGATGTATGACAGAAAACCACAAAACTCTGTAAAGCAATTATCCTTCAATTTAAAAATGTAAAACAATTATGAAACTCAGAGATGAAAATATATGAGTAAATCTTCAAGATTTTGAGTTAGATTAAGGCTCTTTAAATATGTCACCAAAACCACAAGTGAAAAGAAAAATTTTTTTTTAAATTCTTCCTCTCACTTCAGAAACTTCACTGGGCTGAGGGGGTAAGTTTTTGTTTGAAGTTTTTAATTTTTGTTTGTTTTTTGCCTTTTTTTTTTTTACTACAATATTAGTTTTCACTTCAGTTTCTCCTTTAAGTAATCCTAGGTAATGTCCACCTTTGGAGTAAAATTAAAAACAAAACAACATGTATTTTTTATAGTAATAATAAAGCTAAAANAATATGAGGAGAGAACAAAGGCTAAAAAGATGGCCTATAAGTACAGCAATTATATGGTTCCTTTTTCTATGGCTTTGGATCAATAGTTGTTCAATACTGTTCCCCAAAATATACTATCTCCAAACAGTCAAAAGCCTGAGAGAACAGTTAGTCAGCCAATAATGTGTTCTGTCCCATCCAGAGAAAGCTTCAGTTTAATAGATATAAATGTCGACTAAAAAAAGATGTACGACTTGAGAGTTGTGAATTAAGTTTTATTGGGGGCAAAATGAGGACTGCAGCCCAGGAGGCAGCATCTCAAATCATCTTAAATTCATGGTTAACACCAGGCTATGGTCATTTAAGTTTAAAGGCTCCTCTATGTTGGGAACGGTTCAGTTCAGTTCAGTAGCTCAGTTGTGTCTGACTCTTTGCGACCCCATGAATTGCAGCACGCCAGGCCTCCCTGTCCATCACCAACTCCCGGAGTTCACTCAGACTCACGTCCATCGAGTCCGTGATGCCATCCAGCCATCTCATCCTCTGTCGTCCCCTTCCCCTCCTGCCCCCAGTCCCTCCCAGCATCAAAGTCTTTTCCAATGAGTCAACTCTTCGCATGAGGTGGCCAAAGTACCAGAGTTTCAGCTTTAGCATCATTCCTTCCAAAGAAATCCCAGAGCCGATCTCTTAAATCATACTAAAAATGATCAANCTCCTGCCCCCAGTCCCTCCCAGCATCAAAGTCTTTTCCAATGAGTCAACTCTTTGCATGAGGTGGCCAAAGTACCAGAGTTTCAGCTTTAGCATCATTCCTTCCAAAGAAATCCCAGAGCCGATCTCTTAAATCATACTAAAAATGATCAATCTACTAATTATGAGACAAGGCTGGGTACTTTATGAACTATGCCTGTTATTATCCTTAGAGAGAGTGATTGGTATGGAACTCAGTGGATCTGTGGTACTAATTTATGGCCTTGATATCTACAGGGAGGGATATAAAGGTGTAACCTGGGATTCCCATGAATTTAAGGTCATACATGTTAACAAATTAGAGGTAACCCCAATCAACCTATCACTGGTATAGCCCCAGTGGGTCAAAGATCTGTATTCTACTAGTATGACCATTTAGCAGCTTTTGTGTGTGTGTGTGTGCATGCACATGCCTTCAATGGGGCTGGAGGATGTAATTGACCATATCTAAGCCTTAACATCACTGCAGATGGTGATTGAAGCCATGAAATTAAAAGACGCTTACTCCTTGGAAGGAAAGTTATGACCAACCTAGATAGCATATTCAAAAGCAGAGACATTACTTTGCCAACAAAGGTCCATCTAGTCAAGGCTATGGTTTTTCCAGTGGTCATGTAGGGATGTGAGAGTTGGACTGTGAAGAAAGCTGAGTGCACAAGAATTGATGCTTTTGAACTGTGGTGTTGGAGAAGACTCGTAAGAGTCCTTTGGACTGCAAGCAGATCCAACCAGTCCATCCTAAGGGAGATCTCAGTCCTGGGTGTTCATTGGAAGGAATGATGCTAAAGCTGAAACTCCAATACTTTGGCCATCTCATGCGAAGAACTGACTCACTGGAAAAGACCCTGATGCTGGAAGGGATTGGGGGCAGGAGGAGAAGGGGATGACAGAGGGAGATTGAACCCCATGCTGCTATAGCTGTTGACCTTCAACAGCCCCTGAGGGAGTCCAGGGTGGAGTGAGGCACTCTGTGCTCCAGGGAATCTGGTGGAAGAGGTCTTTAGATAGTTGGAGGTTTTTAGGAACAGACTTTATTATCTCAATCCTTGCATCTCCTCATATCCTCATCTCCTCTTCATGGTGATATCAGATCCTCCTGACTAACAAAAACCCTTTTGTAAAATGAGTGCTTATGGTATTGAACTCCCCCTTCACCAAAACCTTATACTGACTTCCCCACTGCTGCTTTGGAGCAGTCTCTCAGAGCTATCTGCGATACTGCCTCGCAGGCTGCAGTCCTCATTTTGCCCCAAATAAAACTTAACTCACAACTCTCAAGTTGTAGATCTTTTTTTAGTTGACAGAAACGAGCTAATATACAGAATCTTCTTTGAAATAATAAAAGCTCAAGAGTTATTTTTAAGAAGTCATAAAGCAGGCATAATACCATATTGTGCTTGTTTTTGCCAAGTTGAAACAGCAGAAAAAAGGAGAGCTCCACTTGCATACCTTCTCTGAAGCAACACTGTTGGAGCGTTCAAAGCTGTCCATACTGCCAAGCCGACCTCTCATTCTGTTAGCTCCCTGTGTGAAGAGTAAAATTAAATCATTCACACGGTTTGAATTTTTACTTTAAAATTATAAAAGGCAGCTGTCTGTTGTGTTAGTATGAAATCCATCCTTTGGGATTTCACTCAAATTTGTTGGCAGCACTTGTCATAGCAAACACCCTCTTCCAACAACACAAGAGAAGACTCTACACATGGACATCACCAGATGGTCAATACTGAAATCAGATTGATTATATCCTTTGCAGCCAAAGATGGAGAAGCTCTATTCAGTCAGCAGAAACAAAACTGGGAGCTGACTGTGGCTCAGATCGTGAACTCCTTATTGCCAAATTTAGACTGCAATTGAAGAAAGTAAGGAAAATCACTAGACCATTCAGGTATGATCTGAATCAAATCCCTTACGATTATACAGTGAACGTGACAGATAGATTCAAGGGATTAGATCTGATACAGTGCCTTAAGAACTATGGACGGAGGTTCCTGACACTGTACAGGAGGTAGGGATCAAGACCATCCCCAAGAAAAAGAAATGCAAAAAGGCAAAATGGTTGTCTAAGGAAGACTTACAAATAGCTGAGGAAAGAAGGGAAGTGAAAGGCAAAGGAGAAAAGGAAAAATACACTCATTTGAATTCAGAGTTCCAAGGAATAGCAAGGAGAGATAAGAAAGCCTTCCTCAGTGATCAATGCAAAGAAATAGTAGAAAACAATAGAATGGAAAAGACCAGAGATCTTTCAAGAAAATTAGAGGTACCAGGGGAACATTTCATGCAAAAATGGGCACAATAAAGGACAGAAATGATATTGACCTAACAGAAGCAGAAAATATAACAGGTGACAAGAATACACAGAAGAAATATAGAAAAGATCTTCATGACACAGATAATCACGATGGTGTAATCACTCACCTAGAGCCAGACATCCTGGAATGAGAGGTCAGGTGGGCCTTAGGAAGCATCACTATCAACAAAGCTAGTGGAGGTGATGGAATTCCAGTTGAGCTATTTCAAATTCTAAAAGATGATGCTGTGAAAGTGCTGCACTTAATATGCCAGCAAATTTGGAAAACTCAGCAATGGCCACAGGACTGGAAAAGGTCAGTTTTTGTTTCAATCCCAAAGAAAGGCAATGCCAAAGAATGCTCAAACTACTGCACAATTTAACTCATCTCACACGCTAGCAAAGTAATGCTCAAAATTCTCCAAGCCAGACTTCAACAGTATGTGAACCATGAACTTCCAGATGTTCAAGCTGGATTTAGAAAAGGCAGAGGAACCAGCAATCAAATTGCCAATATTCGCTGGATCATGGAAAAAGTAAGAGAGTTCCAGAAAAACTACTTCTTCTTTATTGACTATGCCAAAGCCTTTGACTGTGTGGATCACAACAAACTGTAGAAAATTCTTAAAAGAGATGGGAATACCAGACCACCTGACCTGCCTCCTGAGAAATCTGTATGCAGGTCAACAAGCAACAGTTAGAACTGGACATGGAAAACAGACTGGTTCCAAATTGGGAAAGGAGTTCTACAAGGCTGTATACTGTCACCCTTCTTATTTAACTTACATACAGAGTACATCATGAGAAATGCTGGACTGGATGAAGCACAAGCTGAAATCAAGATTGCCAGAAGAAATATCAATAACCTCAGATATACAGATGATACCACTTTTATGGCAGAAAGCAAGGAAGAACTAAAGAGCCTGTTGATGAAAGTGAAAGAGGAGAGTGAAAAAGTTGGCTTAAAACTCAACATTCAGACAACTAAGACCACGGCATCTGGTCCCATCACTTCATGGCAAATAGATGGGGAAACAATGGAAAGAGTGAGAGACTTTATTTTGGGGGTTCCGAAATCACTGCAGATGGTGACTGCAGCCAGGAAATTAAAAGATGCTTGCTCATTGGAAGAAAAGTTATGACCAATCTAGACAGCATATTAAAAAGCAGAGACATTACTTTGCCAACAAAGGTCCGTCTAGTCAAAGCTTTGGTTTTTTCCAGTAGTAATAAGAATGTGAGAGTTGGACTATAAAGAATGCTGAGTGCTGAAGAATTGATGTTTTTGAACTCTGGTATTGGAGAAGACTCTTGAGAGTCCCTTGGACTGCAAGGAGATCCAACCAGTCAATCCTAAAGGAGATCAGTCCATTGGAAGGACTGATGCTGAAGCTGAAACTCCAATACTTTGGCCACCTGATGCAAAGCACTGGCTCATTGGCAAAGACCCTGATGGTAGGAAAGATTGAAGGTGGGAGGAGAAGGGGACAACAGAGGATGAGATGGTTGGATGGCACCACTGACTCAATGGACATGAGTTTGAGTAAGCACTGGGAGCTGGTGATAGACAGAAAAGACTGGTGTGCTGCAGTCCATGGGGTCGCAAAAGAGCTGGACATGACTGAGCAACTGAGCTGAACTGAACTGAACTGATTAAAGCCATTCCAGCATGGTAAATAGAACTGTTCACCATCTATTTCCATTCTTTCTAAATCAGTCATCAGATAACCAAATACTCAGACCAGGCTACTGAAGTACTTTGGTTACAAGGTTAAACATTATTCACATATAAGATGAGAGAGTTCCATGAACGTGATGTCACATACAGGTAACCACACGTGGAAAGAAAAGCACAACAAACCACAACAGTTATAAAGAAAGTGGCTTATTACATACAGCTCCCTATAAGCTAGATCATAACTTACATTATAGGATGATAATAAGCACGGACAGGAAGGAAACACATCCTAAAATGTATGGATTTATCTTCAGTCATTATTCCATAAAACAAAACTACTTCAGGAAAGCACTTCTCTCCAGAAGACTAGATAAATCATCTACTTCGCTATTGGTTAATTGGTTCTTTACTTTCTTTTTACACAGTCTCTTCATATGGATTTCACAGATGATCTAAGAAAAGAACCAAAGAGATCATCTCATCTATTTCCCCCACTTTACATAGGAAGAAACTGAAGCCAATTATTGAAGAAAAGAAGATGGAAAGGCTGGTTGGGAACCACATCACATAGAAGGTCTTAGGAGACAAAACAACAGACTAAGAAGTTCTACATAACTTGGGAAAGTTCTGAAAAGAGTAACTAGAAATACATCAAGTCGGTGTGACAGTGACTCTGCACAATGAAAAAACACCCACTATTTTTATAGTGCTCTACAACATTAAAGAGTGTCTCCAAACATTCTTGGGTTTCATTTGGTGGGGAGGGAAAAGGCATTAAGCTTCACTTTAATTTTTTTAAATCAAAGTAATACCTACACAAAGTTTCAAAAGTCAAACTAGGGACTTCCCGGGTGGTCTAGTGATTAAGAATTCACCTTCCAATGCCAGGGATATAAATTTGATACCCAGTTGGGGAACTAAGATCCACAATGCCAATGCTAAACCCACGTGCCACAATTATAGAAGCCCCCATGTGCTTCAACAAAGACCCAGCACAGAAAAAAAAAAAAAAAAAAAAGTCAAACTGTACTACAAAACTTATAATGATAAATGACAGTCACCAAATCCGTCTCTCACACACTGAATCCCATTCTACAAAAGCAAGCATTTGAAATTACATTTATGTTAATGCTTCTGTTGTTCATTTTAATGCTCTCGTTGTTCAGTCATCAAGTTGTGTCCAACTCTTTGCAGCCCCATGGACTTGCAACCCCCAAGCACGCCAGGCTTCCCTGTCCCTCACCACTGAATTGGTGGTGCCTTCTAACCATCTCATCCTCTGTTGTCCCCTTCTCCTCCTGTCTTCAATCTTTCCCAGCATCAGGGTTTTTTCCAATGAGTCAACTGTTCACATCAGGTGGCCAAAGTACTGGAGCTATCTATTGACCTCTTAATCCAGAAGATGAGACTTTTAGAATTCTAACTTCATTCATTCAGTTCAGTTGCTCAGTCATGTCCAACTCTTTGCAACCGCATGAATCGCAACACGCCAGGCCTCCCTGTCCATTGCCAACTCCCGGAGCTTACCCAAACTCATGTCCATTGAGTCGGTGATGCCATCTAACCATCTCATCTTCTGTAGTCCCCTTCTCCTTCCACCTTCAATCTTCCCCAGCATCAGGATTTTTTCAAATGATTCAGCTCTTCACATCGGGTGGCCAAAATATTGGAGTTTCAGCTTCAACATCAGTCTTTCATTACCCATCACCGTACACAATTCTCTCTTCCCTTCTTTTCCCAGTAGACTTAGATCACAAGCTTCAGTTAAACTAATATTTGCTTCTTAGATTTTTAGACCTTGTAAATATTGTCTGCACCTGAGCTACATATATATTTCACCATTAATACAACTTACATCTTGTACAATTTGTTTTTCAGGGAATCACCTAAAACGAGTGAAAGTGTTAGTCATTCAGTCATGTCTGACTCTTTGCAATGCCATGGACTGTAGTCCACCAGGCTCCTCTGTCCATGGAATTCTCCAGGCAAGAATACTGGAGTGCGTAGCCATTCCCTTCTCCAGGGGATCTTCCCGACCCAGGGACTAAACCCAGGTCTCCTGCATTGCAGGCAGATTCTTTACCATCTGAGCCACCAGGGAAGCCCCATAACTACCTGAGTAATCACTAATTTATTACTACTAATTTATTTATCATATATTTATCACCATCAGGGCTTCCCAGGTGGTGCTGGTCATAAATAACTCTGCTGCCAGTGTACGAGATGCAAAGGACGTGGGTTCAATCCCTGGGTCAGAAAGATCTCCTGGAGGAGGGAATGGTTACAATTCTAGTATTCTTGCCTAGAGAATCCCAGGACAGAGGAGCCTGGAGAACTACAGTCCATAGGATCACAAAGATTCGGACACAACTGAGGCAATACACCAACAACCACATCATGGGCATCCATCACATAATGCGTCAATTACATTTTTTCTTTTTCTTTGAGCAAACCATTTTTGAGACTTCTGTCTTCCTGTCCCAGTCTGGACTGGTAGAAATTCAGGTTTGCCAAATAGATGTTTCTAGTATTCTCCTTCACTATCAACGTAGAAATTTCCTCTGATGCTATCTTCTGTTGAAATTTCTGTTTCCCTGGGCCATGTCTTCCTCTTTTTTAGCTTACTTCTTCATTTTAGCAGAACATAGATTCCAGGTGCTTTCTGAGAAAGGGAGACTGGGAAGTATTTTTTTTAATTTATCAAAATATATCTGTAAATGCCTTTGTTCTTTATTTATACTACACTAATAGTTGGGCTGAATACACAGTTCTGCTTGGAAATATTCCTGCAGGCTATGTCAGCAGTGCTAAAGTGTCTTCTGGTACAGAAGTCTAATGTCATCATGACCTGACCCTTACGACCCTGTTATTTCTCTACGGAGGAGAATCTAAGCTAACCCTTGGGCATTATGAAATTTCACAATGAATTGCCTTGGCATGGCTTTGTTCAGTCTTTCTATTGTGTATTTCCTGAGTTCATTACATTTTGAAACATTAGCTCTGAGAAATTTTTTCAATGATTTCTATGAAAATTTCTGCATGTATATTCTTTCTGGAACTCCTACCCCTTGGCTTTTGGACCTCCAGACAGATTCTTTAACTGTTTACATTGTTCTCTTATTTTCCATTTCTTTCTCATTTTGCTTTACTTTCTGGAAGATTTTTTTCAACTCAGTTTCATTGCCTTCTATTGAATTTCTCTTTTTATGTTCACTATCAGAAAGTTATAAAAGTTCTATCCTGCTCTTCACTGACTCTTTTGTATTTATGGTAGCCCTCATGTTTCATAGAAGCAATGCTTATGCTCATGAGTATATATATCACATATATATATGTATGTATATATACCAATTATAGTTTTCTATCTCTGGTGGCTCTTTCAATACCAACTATATCAGTCATAAAACTAATAGCTGCATCTAATGTTACCAAATGCTTACCATGTGCCATGTATTATGTGAAGTATTCTATCAGGCATTACCTCATCAATCCCCACAACAGTTCCAATGAAGTAGATACTTAATTTGGCTCAACTTTATAGATAAAGAGACTGAAGCTCTGGCAGCTGAAGTAGCCAACATTTACACAGTTAAAAAACTGAGGAGCAATCTGAATTCAGGGAAGACAACTTTAAAGTGCAGCTCTTGAGCTCAATACTATTTCCTAAAGATAGAGCTTTGAGAAAAGTGAAATTACAAATAAAACCAATTAGCCTACATTAGCTGTGTTATTTTGTAAATGTCCTAGACTTTGATCAAGGCTCTTTCAGTTCTTCAGTTCTATACTATAACATGATAAACTATAAATGTGGCTGATAAACTATGGGGTTCGAGTTTGTGGGCAAGAAAAATGGCCCATGTTGCTTTCTACTATTTTTTTAGCTGCTACTTATATGCCAACCGGCCTGGTTATTTCAAACAGGCTATTTGCCCATGATAAAGAAAGCATTCAGATGGATATCAAACCATTTCCATCGTTAAAAAAACATTGTCACACATATTACTTGTANGTTTCCTTGGTATCTCTAGTTTTCTTGAAGAGATCTCTAGTCTTTCCCATTCTGTTGTTTTCCTCTATTTCTTTGCATTGATCGCTGAGGAAGGCTTTCTTATCTCTTCTTGCTATTCTTTGGAACTCTGCATTCAGATGGGTATATCTTTCCTTTTCTCCTTTGTTTTCCACTTTTCTTTTCACAGGTACTTGTAAGGATTCGTCAGACAATGATTTTACTGTTTTTCCTATCTTTTTCTTTGGGATGGTCTGATTCCTGCCTCCTATACAATATCACGAACTTCCATCCATAGTTCTTCAGGCAGTCTATTAAATCTGATCCCTTGAATCTATTTGTCACTTGCACTGTAAAATCATAAGGCTTTTTGATTTAGGTCATACCTAAATGATCTAGAATCTAAATGATTCTTCAGCTTCAGCATCAGTCTTTCCAATGAATATTCAGGACTGATTTCCTTTAGAACTGACTGGTTTGATCTCCCTGCAGTTCAAGGAAATTTCAAGAATCTTCTCTAACATCACAGTTCAAAAACATCAGTTCTTCGGTGCTCAGCTTTCTCTCTCGTCCAACTCTCACATCCATACATGATTACTGGAAAATCTATAGCTTTTACTAGATGGACCTTTGCTGGCAAAGTAATATCTCTGCCTTTTAATATGCTGTCTAGGTTGGTCATAGCTTTTCTTCCAGGGAGCAAGCGTCTTTTAATTTCATGGCCGCAGTCACCACCTGCAGTGATTTTGGAGCCCCCCCAAAATAAAGTCTATCACTGTTTCCATTGTTTCTCCATCTGTTTGCCATGAAGTGATGGCACTGGTGCTGCCAAGCATACATAATCCTAATAAGGACATCAAAAGAACAGACTCAACTTTTGGAGTTAAATGGGAAGATAATTCAAATCAATTACTACTAAAAAGACGTTTAATATTTGGAGTGTTCAACCTCTGGCCCATGAGGTTCACCCTGATAAATGAAATCTCATATATTTATCACATGCCTCTCTCTCTCTCTCTCTCCATCTCTCTCAATTGCCTGGTAGGAGAATTTGAATGTGAAGCAGCTGTGGGTATTTTCCTTCTTAGAAAAGAAAGCTTGGTTTGTATTGTCAGCATAATAAACATTTTGGAGCCATATACTGGAACAAAAAAAAAAAAAAAGTCAAAAGCAGACAAGAGACGAAGAAATCTATAACAGTTGTTGGAGACATCAGGTAAAATGGTAAATTAGCATTCACCATAACATACGTATTTCTGAACAGTTTTCATTTATGTTTAATAATGTTTTTCATTAATGCAGTTACTTTAACTTGTCTTTTGTGTGACTTATGGTAAAAAAGATAGTTGATTTTAGAATGACATACTTTATTTACTCTACAAGGTTACAGTAATGATTCAATAAAATAATAGATGTAGTAGCACACCATGGGGTTGCAAAGAGTCGAATACAACTGAAAGACTTTCACTTTCATTATAAACTAAAGATAGGTAAGTTTCATTAATATCAAAGATGGCATTAAATCATCTTTGCAACTTTTGGATAAATAGAATTTGACTACTTTTTATTTATTTACTTATTTTCATAAATTTGTACATATTTGCTTTTTTGGTTTCTTTTTTCTTTCTTTTTAGAATTTATTAATAGTGGTAAGAGCTTTTGTTATAGAGATGCGTTTTTACTCCAGTTCCCACAGTTGTTCTTTGAATTAAGTGGTTTTAATAGACTTTCTGAGGGTCGGATTTTTATTCTATAAGTAGAGCTAGTAGCACACACTGGCCAGGGATTTGTGAAGAATCTACAAATTAACAAATCTTCTTTTGATTACTTTTTTCTTCCCTAACATTTCTAGGTTTTCTACAGTGTTACAGCTGCTTTTGGCTTACTTTGTTTTTTCTTTTACTATTTTAAGGTTTGCTTTTATTTATTTATTTTGGTTTTCTAACTCACTAATTTCAATTCTTAGCTCATTTAAATTAAATTCATCTCTTCTTTTAAATTTTATTTATGTAATGATTATATTTATCTCTCAGTATCACTACTACTTTAGTTGCATGCTGCACAAGGTGCATTTATTTTTTTCTTTGTTTTTCAACTCCACACATTTTCCTAATCTCCTTGATGTATATTTTACATCATAAATTATTTAACTTTTTGATTGGAAGTTTCCAAAATACAATCTAGTTTTCCTTTTGTTACTAGTTTAAAACATATGAACTACATTCACACTAATGTTATATATAGTACAATTGGTTGGAGTTTCTGGCAATTTGTCTTTGGTCCATTATTTCATGACTTAAAAAACAGTTTTCTACGTGAACTTAAAGATAATAAAAACTTTTGTTAATTTTCATAAATAATATTGAGTATATGTGCATTTGATCAAGCTTATTGATTGGAGCTTATTGGCTCCAAAATAAAAGTGGACAGTGAGTGCGGTCACAAAATTAAAAGACACTTGCTCCTTGGAAGAATAGCTATGACAAACCTAGACAGTGTATTAAAAAGCAGAGACATCACTTTGCCAACAAAGGTCTATATATTGAAAGCTATGAATTTTCCAGTAGTCATATATGGATGTGAGAGTTGTATCATAAAGAAGGCTAAGCACTGAAGAATTAATGCTTTCAAACTGTAGTGTTGGAGAAGACTCTTTAGAGTCCCTTCAACTGCAAGGATATCCAACCAGTTAGTCCTAAAGGAAATCAGTCCTGAATATTCATTGGAAGGACTGGTACTGAAGCTCCAATACTTTGGCCACCTGATGTAAAGAACTGATTCCATGGGAAAAAACCTGATGCTGGGAAAGGTTGAGGACAAGAGGAGAAGAGGGTGACAGAGGATGAGATGGTTGGATGGTATTATTGACCAATGGGCATGAGTTTGAGCAAACTCCGGGAGATAGTGAAGGACACGGAAGCCTGGCATGCTGCAGTTATAGGATCATAAAGAGTCACACACAACTTAGTGACTAAACAGCAACAACAATTGACTTTGTGGAAGACCCTTTTATATCCAACAGTACCATGCATTAAGACTGACTTGTAAAGCTATAGAAATGAAGACAGGGCAGGGTGACATTGGTACAAAAGTATAAAATCTGACCAGTGGAATTAAAGAGACCACAGAAATTGACCCAAGGAAGTCTGAATTCTGAAAATGATAACACTATTATTAAGAGGGACTGTGGATGATATTTTCAATAAATGAAACTTCAAACTGGATAGTAATAGGGATATATTTATACATACAAATATATTTACTGCTACTTCACAAGAACAAAAAATAAATTACACATCGACTATGGGTTCTCAAAGAGTTGAATATGACCATGCAACTAACATACACACACACGCTAATACATACAATGGAATACCAGGCAGCTATATTTTTTTTTTCCATTTGCATTAACATGGATAAACTTGAAGGGTATTATGCTTAGTAAAACAAATCAGATAGACAAAGGCAAATGCTATATGGTTTCATGTATATGTGGAACCTAAAAAATACAACAAGCAAATATAACAAAAAGGAAGCAGATTCACAGGTGTAGAGAACAAATCAGTGGCTACCAGTGAGGAGAGGCAAGGAAGTGGGGCAACATAAGATTGAGAGAGTAGAAAGAACAAATTATTAGGTATAAAATAAGTTACAAGGTTACACAGGAGAATACAGCCAAATTTTTATAATAACTGTAAATGCAATATAATCTTTAAAATTTGTGAGTCACTGTACTAACATCTGTAACTTATTGTATAGGAAATACTCTTCAATAAAAACAGGAAAAACTATATACCTATAGATTCAGAATAAATATATTTGTTTAAAACTCATGTTTTCCACTGAAATATATATTTAAAAAGTATATTTACAATTAACCCATTTTTATTGTTTTATAACATTATGTTTCAAAAATTCACCAAAAAATTCTTGCATTCAAGTACTCATGGATAGTTGAGCTGTTTATAATTTTTTAATATCACAAATAATGTTACTAAGAACAATATTTACGGTCATCAGGTGCATATATGCAAAAAGCTTTATGTTTGTTGTGATTGTTACTAGAAAGCATGAGAGTAGTTTGAAAAATTTACCACATCACCAAAAGGTGAGATGCATTGCTCTTCCACCTCCTTAAATATTTCTGTTGAAAGTGAAAGTCACTCAGTCAGGTTTGATTCTGCGACCCCATGGACTGTGTAGTCCATGGAATTCTCCAGGCCAGAATAGTAGAGAGGGTAGCCTTTTCCTCCTCCAGTGGATCTTTCCAATACAGGGATCAAACCCAGGTCTCCTGCATTGCAGGTAGATTCTTTACCAACTGAGCCACAAGGGAAGTTCAAGAATACTGGAGTGGGTAGCCTATCCCTTCTCCAGGGGATCTTCCTGACCCAGGGATCCAACCAAGGTCTCCTTCACTGCAGGTGGATTCTTTACCAACTGAGCTAAGGGAAACCCTTACTTTTAGAATCTGTGAACAAGTGTGTTTTCATGAAGGGGGATAAAATTACAGTTTTAACTCATGCTTTATAGTGAATAAAATTAAACATATTTTAAATATTTACTTTCATGAATGTTACTGTCTATAAAATGCTTCTTAAAATCATTTGCTTTTTGTAAGAAAATATCCCATTAGTTTCTAATGCTGTCTTTTTCACAAAACAATGACCAGAGGTCAAGTTGTTCTATTTTACTGTGCTCTGTTTTCCTATAATTAGCAAATAACAAATTATCTTAGCAACTATAGCTTTACAAATATTATTTGTATTTGGCTAGATAATTCTCTTGCCATCTTCTTTAGGAACTCTTAACTATTCCTGGCTTTGCTTTTTTGTCTCTTTTAAATACAATATGTCAGGTTCCCATAAAAAAACAAACAAAGCATATGGGATTTAGATCAAATATTGATTAAATTTATAGATCAAATGAAAAGCCTCACAAAATATGAAAAAATATTCTTTTTTTTGTATATTTTAGTATCCTTTAATATTTTATAATCTCTTACTTGCATGTCTTCTACAACCATTTTCTAGATTTATTAAGATATAAAATAGCCTCATTAACATGACAAGTGTAATCTTCTAAAATTGTTTTTCAATGTATTGTATTTTATTTAAATTAAATCAATTCAATTTTCGTATATTTATTTTCTTAACCTTCCCAACTTCCATTGTCATTTGAATCACTACAAAGTTAAAAAATATTTTATTATTTTTTTTGTTTGTTTGTTTGTTTTTACTTTATTAAAATTAAGTAAAGTAAAACATATTTTAAAAACATCTCAGAATTTAATAGAATCTCACTACTTAGGGAGCTAATTTTCTTTTTTTTTTTGTAATTTATTTATTTATTTTTAAATTTAACTTTACAATACTCTATTGGGTTTGCCATACATCGACATGAATCCACCACAGGTGCACACAAGCTCCCAATCCCGAATCCCCCTCCCACCTTCCACCCCCCAACGTCTCTCTGGATCATCCCCGTACACCAGCCCCAAGCATCCTGCATCCTGTATCAAACATAGACTGGTGATTCATTTCTTACATAATAGTATATATGTTTCTGGGCCATTCTCCCAGATCATCCCGCCCTCTCCTACTCCTTCTGAGGCCTAAAGTCCATTGTCTATGTCTGTGTCCTTTTGTTGTCACACATACAGAGTCATCCTTACTATCATTCTAGATTCCATATATATGTGTCAGTATGCTGTATTGGTGTTTTTCTTTCTGGCTTACTTCACTCTGTATAATAGGCTCCAGTTTCATCCATCTCATTAGAACTGATTCAAATTTATTCTTTTTAATGGCAGAGTAATACTCCATTGTGTATATATGCCACAGCTTGCTTATCCATTCATCTGTTGATGGACATCTAGGTTGTTTCCATGTCCTGGCTATTATAAACAGTGCTGCAATGAACATTGGGGTACATGTGTCTCTTTCAATTCTGGTTTCCTTGGTGTGTATGCCCAGCAGTGGGATTGCTGGGTCATAAGGCAGTTCTATTTGCAATTTTTTAAGGAATCTCCACACTGTTTTCCACAGT
>SJYV01028892.1:896389-937729 GCA_006410875.1 Neotragus pygmaeus | reverse complement strand
CGATCCATCCTAAAGTATATAAGTCTTGAATATTCATTGAAAGGACTGATGCTGAAGCTGAAACTCCAATACTTTGGCCACTGGATGAGAAGAACTGACTCAGAGGATGCTGGAAAGTTTGAAGGTAGGAGAAGAAGGCGATGACAGAGGATGAGATGGCATCACTAACTCAATGGACATGACTTTGAGTAAACTCCGGGAGTTGGTGATGGACCAGGAAACCTGGCCTGCTCCAGTCCATGGGTCACAAAGATTTGGACACAACTGAGTGGCTGAACTGACTGACTGACTGCCCTTTACATCGATCTACTCTTAAACCACGAACAAGTGAACAAAGGAAGTTTCAGCGATTCTGTTTTGCTTTGTTTTGTTTTCTCATATCTTGGGTCAGTTCATGAGCGTTTTGACGCTAGTCATTTCATGTTCAACATAAAGAGAGCCTGGTTAGTCTAGAGATTTCAAACATGGAAAGTGATAGATCCATAAGTGGATGCACCTCCAAGGTACTCTTCAACATCTCAGCTTCTGGTCAAGAGTTCTATCTCTTGTGTCGTTATCTATGATCACAATATAATGAAAAACTTTCTTCTCTGACCTTCCACCAACACTCCTGTCATGGCACCATCACTTTATCCTTTTCCCTTTCCCGTCTTGTGTCTGAAGAGTAGCTTTACATGTTCTAGTCTGTGCGTGTCCCTGAGAATGAAAGTGCTTTCAGTACATGCCCTTTTGTGGAAAATGCAGGTGACTCCTTGTTTCCCTTGTGGTGAAGATCGAGTGAACACTGGTGAACACTCTCTCCAGGTGCATTCTCCCTCCAGCCTGCAGAACAGCTCTTGGGAACCCTATGCATTGCATGTGTTTGCTAATAACTTTCAGAGAGTAATGTCTAAGTGCATAATATAACCTGGTAGTGATGACATGGATGTGGTGAGCTAATCCTCTCTCCCACAAAACTTCTGTTAGCTACTCTTTACTAAGAGTAGTCTAAGAGATGAGGTGCACATCAGCAAATTGAGTTACGGGCAGTTGAGAACAGTCTGAAATATATGATGACAGTGTGCTCTATACTGAATGTTTGGGCAAAGGAGTGTCATACCTCTGCCACCCTTTCAAAACCAAACATTGCAAAATATTTTAAAAGTATCTTTACTTTGGACGAATGAATGATATCAAGTGCTAACCTTCAATGTTCCCATTTATAGCTCCACAAAGCCCTTTCACACATAGTCCTTCATTTTATCCTTGCAGCGAGAGTAGCCGTTGTTATAGACTCCAGCATTCAGTTAAGGAAGAGCCATATGCAGGGATACAGCAATTTGTGGTTAACCCACACCACTCCTTTTCTAGCCCCCCCAGATCTGTTGAGGAATAAAGGCTTGATGTGAAATGCTGCTCTCTTGGCAAGAGCACCTAGTGACACTGTGTCCCTTTGGGTTAAAAAAAATCCAGAGAGATGAGACAGGAAATCTATCAACACCTTGCCCAGTGATGGAGGGAAGTGATATCTACTCAGGTTAAATCAAGGGCAACGTATGTCTATTTGCTTCCAGGAAGTTCAAGCATTGAAAGAGTCGTTAGCACCCTATTCTATCTGAATCAAACACCTGCATTTCCTTGCCTTGGATAATGAGGAAAAGTGGGGTCTCTTAAATATAACCCTTTGCTATAAATAGACAATCCATCTTAAATTTAATTATTGTCATTGTCAAAGTACAGACATGAAGAGGCAGAGTCGTGTGGCAGAAATATTCCTTGGCTGGATGTAGGCACCTGGTTCCAATTGCAGCTCTGGTACTCATTAAGTGTGTGGCCCAGGTTGATTAATTTCACATCTTCAGGCCCCGCTGTTCTCTGGAGCATGCATTTTCTACACTTAATGGTTTTCAGTGCATCTTGCTTTTCCATTCTTCCTGAGGCTGCCTTCACTCCAGACCTCACCTTTTCTTACACGGATTATTATAAGAAGCTTCTGTCTGATTGCTGTTTTCCCAGTTTCACCTCTTTAAGCACCCCAACCTCTGCTAAATCTACCTTTTATATTGCTGTTAGCAGCAGCTGATGAAAACATAAATCTCATTCTATCACCCTCTCAATTAAAGTCTTTCAAGGTTTTTCCGCCATTTCCACAAGAAGATCCAACCCTTTAGCTTGCCATAAAGAGAACTGCAGGAATGGGGAATGCCTGTTTATTGCCCTTTCTCAGGAAGCTTCCTACAGTGCAATCATTCCAAACCTGTTATATTTTCCTGTATGTGCCCATTCTATTCAGCTCTGGATCTCATCCTTTTGTGTGCTATATTACCCTCTGCCTTCCTTATGCATTTTCACTTGTCTCCTCCTCGCTTATCATCCTCCACCAGGCTCAGGCATTGCCTTCTTCAGAAAGTCTTCCCTGGATTTCTTGGTTTGGATCTGGATCTGCCTGTTTGCAGATGTCACACCCTAAGCAACAATCCAGCATAAGTCTTTGCAGTGGATACTGACGGTCTGACGNTCATCCTCCACCAGGCTCAGGCATTGCCTTCTTCAGAAAGTCTTCCCTGGATTTCTTGGTTTGGATCTGGATCTGCCTGTTTGCAGATGTCACACCCTAAGCAACAATCCAGCATAAGTCTTTGCAGTGGATACTGACGGTCTGACGGTGACTGTTTCCCTTTCTGCCTCCAGCCACTCCTAATAAAATGTGAAGTTTTTTTTTTTTTCTTTTTTCAGGGGAAGGCCTGTGCTTTCATCTCTATTTCTTTGGCAAAGTACCTGGTACATGGCTGATGTGCAATAAGTGAAAACAAGATAAATAGATAAGAAATCTGGACTCCACCAGTCCACCTATTCATGACATTCTGTGAATGTATAATCACTCAAATTCATTTTGCATTCTAGAAAGTCACTGGTATGGACTTTTATCTTCCTCTTTGATCCAAAAAAGAACACACACAGATACATGAATTAAATACTCTTTGCAGAATAGAGAGAAATGCGAAATTCTAAATCTGCATCTGATATCAAGAGGCCGCCAACACTATGACTCTCTACTTCATTCCCCACCCCAGTCAGATTCAACATCCAGAGGAGTCATATTGAACAAGGATGTAGGTTAATAGATGCCAATTGAAGTTCAGTGAAGATAAAAACAAAGAATAATGAGTTTGAGTGCAAAGATGAAAATGAGAAATTGACAAATGGAAAATAATTCAGGATGACCAGAAATTAGATTCATGAACTATCAACTAGTTTTTTTTCTCAAAGTCAAGATCAATAAACATGAAAAAAAGAGAGAGAGAGAGAGAGAGAAAACATGAAAGATGAATATTTTAATACTTTATTTGGAAAACAAGGGGCACTGTAATTTGTGATAAGAAAGCAACTACAGAATTGTAAAGAGAGGGGAGTAAGTAATTTAGAAATTATGCAAGGTGATTTCTGTCCCTAAATTTGCCAGTGACTTCTACGTGACTCTGTTGGTTCCTTGATGTCTCTGGACTTTTTGTTTGCTTTTACTCCTCCATGGACTAAGGGGGCTGATTTATATAATTTGGATTTCCTGCCATCTTAGCATTCTGTGAACCTGCAAACACCATACAGCAATAAACAATGAATCTAGGCACACCGACACAGAAAATGGTTGATTCTCTTTAATGAAAAGAGATGGAAAATTCACAGTAGGACTAGTTACTCCAAAGGATGCTTGAGGAAGAAGATGGAGAATATAAAATGTAGTTATTTGGGGATGCAGACAAACTTCTAATGAAGGAAACCTAGCTAGCTTCTGAAAGAAATAAGCTGGGGATTAACAAAGGAAGCCAAGACCCAGTGAATCTCATCCTCAGTCTGGTTCCTCAGAAGTCGTGAGCCTGTCCAGGATCATGACTCTTTTTCATGCTACAAATATCTATGATTTGATAACTGCTGGTGGTTCAGTCAGTAACGAATCTGCTTGCAATTCAGGGGACCACCTGCAATGCAGGAGACCTGGGTCCGATCCCTAGGTCAGAAGATTCCCTGGAGACGGAAATGACGACCCCACTCCACTGTTCTTGCCTGGGAAATCCATGGGCAGTGGGGCTTGAGGGGAGTGAGGCATGCTACAGTCCATAGGGTCACAAGAATTGGAGATGGCTTAGCGACT
This sequence comes from Neotragus pygmaeus, assembly GCA_006410875.1. Classification (NCBI taxonomy): domain Eukaryota; kingdom Metazoa; phylum Chordata; class Mammalia; order Artiodactyla; family Bovidae; genus Neotragus; species Neotragus pygmaeus. Next base: position 933,600 of record SJYV01028892.1, on the reverse strand, counting down.
ACACCACCACCTCCACCAGAAACTTCACAGATCGTCTGGTGCAACCCCCCTGTCGGAGTCATCTAAGTCCTAAGAAGGTAAGTGCTGGTCTTTTTCTAATAGCACCTTTTCTCTTGCCCCTTACTTGTTCCAATGGCAGGCTGTTTCTCCCACCCCATACCTCCCCACATACCCTCATGCCCTCTGAAATGGAGCAGAATGAGATCCCTGCCATCTTAGATGACAGACTTAAACGCCATGCCCCTTCCTCATCTTATTTAAACAGCTTTGATCTGCTCTCTCTCTCTCCTCTAAAGATGATAGCCAAAGTATACAGCACAGCGTTTTATTCAGCCTCAACCAGAAATTCATATTTTGCAGCAGTCGATTTCTGAGTCCTTTAGTGGCCGCCATTTTTATTTACAGAGACTATTAAAAAAAAAAAGAAAGAAAGAAAAAGAAGGCAACTGATGATTTGATTTGAACATGTCAAAAGACTGATCTTTTTTATTCCCCAAGGTTGTAGATAAACATTAATTATCACGTTAAGATCTAAACGTAATCGTGGAAACTGCAATCATAGACATAATGGCGTCCTTTGAGCCTTCACTGAATTACCTGTTTGTGCTACACTTGCTCTGAAATCCTTTCTCAGCCTAGCCTGTTGGAAGCTTCTCACCATCTGTGGCATGTCCCTCCCTTTAACAAACTGTTCTCTCTCTGGTTTCCTGCTTTTGAGTATTAGAATGCTGTCAGAGTAAAAAGTTCTGATTTCCTGTCAGTTCATCTTTCTGTGATAAACAGCTGTGAGTGTGGTGCACAGGCCTTGAGGGGAGATGCTTTTGTGTGATGTTCCTTTTACTACAAAGAGACACGTTTTCTTGATCCCCACTTTTTAATATAAATTTAAATAAGAGTAGTTACTTATTATGAAGTGGCTATACATTCTAAGTGCATAATAAGAAAGAAACAGAGTGGGCGATACGTTCTGTATTTGCCTTAGAATAATAAGTAAACTGAAGTCTAAGATGAAAAAAAGCGAAATGAAGGCAAAACGGTAATGGAACAATACGGAGAAAGTAAAAGATGAACATAAAAGTGAATCGGAAACTTAATTCGGTCTTCCTGGAAGAGGTTCCCTCCTTGAATTACCTTCATTGGATACGTACCTCTCACACCTATAACATGCTTGGGTGAGCAATTTTTCATTTCCTTTTTCACATGTGCAAGTAAAATGAAGTTGCTTTGTTTCTATAGTTCCTTAGTTACATTTGAGTCCATCTGTTTGTAGCTCTGTAGCACTCTATCTAGCTCAACACTTTTACATCCATACAGCTAGGAGAAATGATTTGTAATCAAAGACTTAAATATTTTAACAAGCTACCCCCAAAATGCTTCTTCACAAATGTTATTGTCTTTGGATAGTCATGTAGCAGGCTTTTAGAATTTCATTTGCTAAATAAACAAATATTACTTTATGTTATGCTGTTAAAGAAGACAGAGTAGCAATTTAAGTTAGATGCTGCAATCTTGGAGTGGTTTAAGAGTTATTTTAAAATTAACTTTATTGCAGATTTTTACTAGAACTCTGACAGAATTCATTTTTAGGTGATTCTGAATTATTTTTAACAATAAAAGTCCTATTTAATTGCAAGGACAGGTTATTTTAAACTTTCCTCTGGAGGAAAGAAATTTTGGCTTCTAAATTAATATTGCTATTACAGATAATTTGCTGAGACAGACAGTAGTGTTGAGGTTTTTACATGGTCTGTGATACCCAGGAAACTTCATCTCTGGGCATCACTGCTAAAAGTCACTTGACAATTTGGATTGGGCCCCCAGGAGAGTCAGACTTTCATTCTACTGGGGTTGCTAAATGAATTAATGACATGGTGACGTTGCAAGTGGAACATTAAAATGCTAAGTTAAGGGATCAACTGTTGAGTATAATTAATACATAATGAGTGGTTCCCAATTCATGTTATCAGCTCCCTTTCTTAAAGAAATCAGCACACTTTTGCTCGTTTATTTGCTTCAGTATAGCAATTGAAGTAAATAGTGAATACATTTTATATGCTAGAGATGTTTATGACAATTTTACTGAAAGAACACTGGAATGTTTAAATTTAAACCCTGGTTTTTCCAGTTGCAAGCTGTGCTGTCTTTGACAATTTACTTAACATCTGCCAAGTCTCGGGTACCGTTTGTAAAATCATATCCAGGACAGCTCTCTTGAAGGACTTCTTTGAGAATTAGCATTACTAAATATGGGTACATAGAACAGTGCTTGACAGGTAGCAGATTCTTCATAAGCTTTATTTCTTTTTCTCTAATTCTTATTGTTCTTTCTTCAGTGCATCTAAATTAGCTTGACTTACATGCATCATATTTTTGTACTGAATTGTGCCATTCAGAGGAGAGTATATAATGATGATGATTATTTGACTTGAAACCATTTTCACAGTGCTCGTATGGAGAATTTTATACTCTATTGCTTACTACTGCTTAACTTGATCATGTGAATTTTTTATAACAGATGATACAAAAATCTGAGAACTTTATAATTTTCCCAAATTAAACAAAGTCACTCTGAATATCATTAATTATATTTGTTTTATTGAGAAAAAAGTTACTTCACACAAATGAAAATATTATTATTATTATTTTTAATACAGGAAAGCTTTGGCCTGGGCATTGAAATGTATTCATTTCTTAAAACATCCGTTTTCTCGGGACTGGTCCTTTAGGATCTGGTGCGTGGGCGGGCCACAGTCTATGGGGTTGCAGAGTCAGACATGACTGAGTGACTAAGCACACACACACACGGGGAAATAGCCAAGGGCTGCCACGTAATAGCAGCTTAATCATTTTTTAAAACGGAATTTTTAATTAATTCCATATGGAGTGGTTGGTATGCCCAACATCACTCTTTATTTTTTATTTCAGTTCAGTTCAGTCACTCAATCGTGTCTGACTCTTTGCGACCCCCATGAATTGCAGCACGCCAGGCCTGCCTGTTCATCACCAACTCCCGGAGTCCACCCAAACACACGTCCATCGGCGATGTCGTCCAGCCATCTCATCCTCTGTCGTCCCCTTCTCCTCCTGCCCCCAATCTTTCCCAGCATCAACGTCTTTTCCAGTGAGTCAACTCTTCGCACCAGGTGGCCAAAGTACTGGAGTTTCAGCTTCAACATCAGCCCTTACTATCTTCAATTTTTAAATCCTTAAGTGAAGCCCTTTGTATCGATGGGCATAAGAGGAAATTTAATTCTATGTTCTTCCTTCATAGCTGATTTATTTGACCCTCAGTATGTCCACCAACCACTGCTCCCCTCCCCCACACTAATTTTAATTCTGACAGCTCTACACACAAGCATTCACATACTCTTCACTACCAACTCCACTGTCAATGCTTTTCAAATGATTATGAATGGAAATTTTTGTTTTGAAAGTCGCTCAATCATGTCTGACTCTTTGCGACCCCATGGACAATACAGCCCAAGGAATTCTCCAGGCCAGAATACTGGCGGTTCCCTTCTCCAGGGGATCTTCCCAACCCAGGAATGGCAGCCAGGTCTTCTGCATTGCAGGTGGACTCTTTATCAGCTGAGCCGCCAGGGCTGTAGGCTATCATAAATTTTCAAAAATGTAAACATTAGCACATCAACCCCACTTCAAGCAAGCCTTTGCACTCCTCAAGTCCTAGTACACTTCTGCCTTCAGCCTGGATTTCTAAGTTTTTATTATAAAAGTACTCACAGCAGAAACATTTTGCAATGGTTCTCAAATTTTGCAGCGCTGCTTCTAACTCCCTGAATCAGAGTTACCTGTGACGCTTATAGAAAAAAAAAAAATATATATATATATATATATATATGCACACACATGTATTTTGGTCACACTGCCCGCACCTGATACAGAATCTCCAAGGAAGCTTGAATTTGCATATTTGATGATCTCATTTTAATATATAATTGTATTTGTTTGTTTGTTTGGTTTGGCTGTGCCGGGTCTTTGTTGCTGCGCAGGCTTGTGGCAAGCGGCAGCCACTCTCTGATAGCGGTGCTCAGACTTTCCATTGCAGCGGCTTCTCCTGCTGCAGAGCATGGCTATGAGGCACAGGGACTCCAGCAGTCATGGCCAGCGTAGCAGTCGCGGCTCCCAGGCTCTACAGCGCAGGCTCAACAGTCGTGCCGCACGGGGCTTAGTTGCTCCAGGGCCTGTGGGGCCTTCCCAGACCAGGGAGTGAACCTGCGTCTCCTGCATTGGCAGATGGATTCTTTACCATGGAGCCACCAGGGAAGCCCCTCTCTATGTGTGTTTTTTCTTTTTTTTAATTTTTATTTATTTATTATTATTATTATTTTTTTAACTCTACAATATTGTATTGGTTTTGCTTTGTTTGTGCACATTCAATTTGGGAAACCCCTGAGTTGGGGGATACCCTTTGTAAGCAACAAAACCACCCACAACAAGATAAGAACTCCAGCTCCTTCTGCAAATACCATGAGAAAAGTGTCTGAAGCCAGCCAGGGCTCATGTGAGCATAAATCACAAACATGTGCAATGCCATATTTCTCCTGAGATAACTGAAGGCTGATAACTGAGGGCTTAATTTTGAATTAAAAGTGTTACATTTCAATTAGGTTTACTTGTGCATTAAAAAAACTGTTGCAGTTTTTGAAGTAATAAACAAATTTGCTTAAGCTAATGTTTTATTAATTTGCAGGATTTTCATTATAATCATGTGTATATGTCTTCTATTTTCTCCATTAATGCAATTAAAGAATAACATTAATTAAGCATTTACAATATACAGGAACTGCTATTAGCATTTTACATGCATGATCACACTTGCTTCTTCCAACAGAGCTTTCTCAGTATTCTGCATGGGAAACTGGGATTTGGTAAGACCCAATAAATTGTAGCTAATACACGGCAAAAGTAGGATTCTCACCCAAGTTCTATATGATTTAACATGTCATGTTTTGTGTTTTCATGCATTAAATGTGTTTCCTCTTCAGATGGTAGGTTTCTAAAAGCAGGAGCTCTGTCTTCTCTAGCTTTATATCCTATTTACACGATTAATATTAACATCATGAATGCCATGTGGTATTAACTATGACAAGAAGGGAAACATTTACCAACTCCATTCAGAATAAACCTCTCCTCAAATCCTATCTCGTAATCATATAGGATTACACTCAGTGTAGTTTTGCATCTATAGATTTAGTTTATGGGAATGATGACTGCCTGTTTTATCTACTTCCTCCATATAAATAATTGTATAATAATAGTAATAGTAAAATGAAGGTTGATACACCCAATTAACAAGCTAGGATTTATAGTTAAAAGACATGTTAAGATAAATGCTCGTAATACAGTAAAACCTAAGTCAATGTGATTTAATTAACTGTGTGGTTAGTGCTCAAAATCCCACATGCTTTCTTTCATTTAATATTTATGTTAATAATATTTCATCTCGAAGCACTTTGCTTCAATAAGTAATTGATTAAAGTGACTAAGTGATTGGGAATGTAGAATTAAGGATAAGATGCAAACATGAGTGATTTAAATCCGCCTTGATGGTACCTGATGTATATTTAGTGAAATTTGCCTAAAATCAAAGCTTTGCTTTATTGGTTCTGAGTTAGAAAGAAATTCTTATAGTCAAAAGACACAGTTACAACTGTGGTGACCTAAACAAGAACCAAATCTGAAAGAGGGGATACATGTAGATGAATAACTGTTTCACTCTGTTGTACAGCAGAAATTAACACAGCATGGTAAAATCAATTATACTCCAATAAAAATTAACTTTTTTGCAAAATAGATACAGACTCAAGTCCTGAAGCAATCCAAGTAACTATCCAAGATACTCATCAGTGCCAGTGTTAAAGGTAATCAGTTGAGTGTTTCAAGAAAATAGACCCTAGATAAATTTTTAAGTACACAATACTTTATTGCTAATTATGGATACAGTGCTTTACATTAGNTAGACTCAAGTCCTGAAGCAATCCAAGTAACTATCCAAGATACTCATCAGTGCCAGTGTTAAAGGTAATCAGTTGAGCGTTTCAAGAAAATAGACCCTAGATAAATTTTTAAGTACACAATACTTTATTGCTAATTATGGATACAATGCTTTACATTAGACTTACTTACCCACTGAATAATATACTCTTATTCCTGTCTTCTAATAACCACTGCTCCATTCTCTTTCTGTACCCTTGGCTGCTTCAGATGCCTTGTATGAGAAGAAGCAGTATTTGTCCTCCTGCGACTCACTCAGTTTAGTTAGCATAATATCTCCCAGGCTCATCCGTGTTGTCACAAATCAGGATTTTTCTATGAGAATTTTCTCTATTTTTCATTGGGAAATAGTTTTGGATATTCACCCAGAAAAAGGATCGGTGGTTTATGTGGTAATCATGTTTTAAATTTTGAAGGGAACCTCCATTCTGCTTTCTGTAGCTGCGGAATCAATTTACATTTCCACCAACAGTGTGCAAGGGTTCCAATATCTACACTTGATATCTCTTTTTTGCAATAGTTATCCAAACAGGTTTAAAATTCATTTGATTTGCATTTTCATGATTGAGGTTGAATATTTTTGTGTATATCTGTCAGACTTTGTATGTCTTCTTTGGTGAAATGTCTATTCAAGCTCTTTGCCATTGTTTAATTGGGTTATGTGATCGGGGGGGTTGCTTTTGAGTTCCTGCTATATTTTGGAAGTATATATGGCTTGCAAATATTTTCTCCTATCCCATATATTGCCAATTAACTCTGTTAATGGCTTCTTCCATCGTGTACAGCATTTTACTCTGATGTAGTCCACTGAAGTATATTTGTTTTTATTGCCTGTGCGTTTGTTATGTCATGCTAAAGAAACCATTTGTGAAGAGGGTGGTTATCACGTTAAGTGCTTCTTACCACAGAACAAACAAACTACACATAAAAATCCAAAGTGACAGGGACAAATTCGGACGTGATGGATATGTTTATTATACCTGGATTGTTGTGATGGTAATGATTGGATACATATATCTAAACTCTCCAAATTGCATCCATTAGTTGCTTGCAGTTTTTATATACAAATTATACCTTCATAAAGAATCTGGGGAGATTTAAGAAAATAGCCATTAGAAAACAGTCACTTTTAAAAGTTTTGACATCCTTTTCCCTTCACTCAGATCATAACCTAACCTACCAAGTTCCCATATGAGTCAGTTCATTCAACCTACTCTAGCTGGTTATTGTAGGGGAGGAACTCGTTTCCCTTCTTCCCTTCTATGTTTTCGACTGGACAAATAATCTGACTTAGAACAACAGGAAAAAAATTAATTTCATACATATGAGAGTTTATTAAAAAAAAAAAAAAAAAAAGGAGACTCAAGGAAGTGACCAAAGCAGGTAGCTTTGTCAACACAAAATGGTTTGAGCGAAGGGGTGGAGAATTTGTGAGGAAGTAACAAGTACTTCACTTTCACTTTTCACTTTCCTGCATTGGAGAAGGAAATGGCAACCCACTCCAGTGTTCTCGCCTGGAGAATCCCAGGGACAGAGGAGCCTGGTGGGCTGCCGTCTATGGGGTTGCACAGAGTCGGACACGACTGAAGTGACTTAGCAGCAGCAGCAGCAACAACAAGTTTAGTTGATGTAGGCTTATTAGCCGTGAATCCTCCGTTTCTGGTAGTAAGGACACCGGATGCCCTCCTGGTATAGGAGGTGTAGATTACACACAGGAGATTTATTACCTACACTCAGTGGAACAAAGAAAAGTCAAAGTGCCCTTCTTGCATTGGCTGCTCCTTAAGTAACTTTAATTCAAAAAAATCAATGTATCAAAGTGTCATATTTGGGGTGGTATACCTTGCTTCTCATCATATGTGCAGCAACAAGAGTAAAGTTATATTGCTGATCAGCATTGAATTGCTTAAAAGTATTATCAGGATTTAGCCAATGGTCTAATGCATTTTAATTAACCCATCAGATATCTGGCATTGTCTGGTACAATGCTTGCATTAATGGCCTCCCTCTAATCATACTGTTTATCCTACAGTTTTTACCCTGCAGTCCCTTCTCACTCTGAAGCTGGCTCAACCGTGAGAACTGCTTTGGCCAAGAGGGTATTAGCAGGCTTGACACAGAGACTTGAAAAATCTCTTGCACATTTACACTCCTAGTTCTTGCTTCTCTACAATCACCATCATAATGGGTTTGAACAAATCCAGAAATAAGCCCAAGCTATCCTGCTAGAGGATGCAGGAGCACATGGAAAACAGACAAATAACTTTGGCAAAAGCCACAGACACATGTGAGAATGAAGCGAAGATGAGCAAAGCCGCCTAACCCACCTTCAGCTGATGGTGGATAACAGGCAAGTTCTCCTGGCCCTGAGGACCATGAGAAATATTTGTGAGCAGCCGGTAGTTCAAGCTACTTTGTTTGGGGGTCTTAGCATTAATAACTAATTGATATACGTAAAATATATGTTGGGCTATAAAGACTTGGACTGTAAAGAAAGCTGAGCACTGAAGAACTGATGCTTTTGAACTGCGGTGTTGGAGAAGACTCTTGAGAGTCCCTTGGACTGCAAGGAGATCTAAACAGTCGATCCTAAAGGAGATCGATCCTGAATCTTCATTGGAAGGAATGATGCTGAAGCTGAAACTCCAATACTTTGGCCACCTGATGAGAAGAACTGACTCACTGGGAAAGACCCTGATGCTGGGAAGGATTGAAGGCAGGAGGAGAAGGGGACGACAGGGGTTAAGATGGTCGGATGGCATCACCGACTCAATGAATATGGGTTTGGGTGGACTCCGGGAGTTGGTGATGGACAGGGAGACCTGGAGTACTGCAGTCCATGGGGTCGCAAAGAGTCGGACACGACTGAGCAGCTGAACTGATACATAAAATGACATTTTATGAAGGATATTTGAATTATACTAATTGCACAAGCCCTCTGTTTTGCTTGTGAATGCAGATGTGTAGGAGGATACCAAAGTACATATAGGTTAATACAAGACTTGCGATTCCCAGGGCACCTAAGGGGTTGAGAAGGGTCATAAGATAATATAAATCAGAAGGATTAGAGTACCTAAATTGTTGGAATGAGTATCCTCCTATAGCAGTCATAGATGTATAAGGATTGAACTTACAGGTTAAGTCTGAAAAGGATAATTTCATCATCAAATTTGTTCCTAATGAAAGAATAACAGCATCAGAATAGATTTTGTATTAGTTAGCAATACAAAAATAATTTATGTTCATGCTCTATAGATAAATGATTTTGCATAATTGCTTCAACCTTAGTAACAGAAATTTTAAAATTTGGCTGTTCCCTTTTAAAAAACTCCTTAGCCTCTGCCCTCTACTGAAAATAGTTGCTGGCATTTTTTCATTCTAGTTTTAAACCAAGCTGAAAATGGATATTTAATTATGCTTTTGCAGTTTTTTTAAAATCTTGTAGCCAAATGCAAATATGGCATCAGATTTGTTATGAAAGATTTTAGCCACACCTGGCAATGTTTTCTTTTGCCTCAGCTACTCCTTGATTACAAATTTATAGAAGACAAGTGCAAAAACCTAGTTGCAAGGCTTGATATAATCAATTATAAGCTGCATGACCTTGAGCAATTAACTTCATCTCCACTTGACTTTGTTCCTCATCAGGAAGATGAGAGAGCAAGACCAATAATCCTTTATCTCAGTGACTCTAAGAAGCACACTGCAAATTTAAGAATATGGGACTTATAGATAGGCAGATAACATCCAAACCATAATTCACCCATTCACAATATGGTATTGAGCATTTTAACTATTGAGCTTCTAATTTTTCACTTGAAAAATGTTTGAGGAGACTCTTGAGAGTCCCTTGGACTACAAGGAGATCAACTCTGAATATTCATTGGAAGAACTGATGCTGGACTCCAATATTCTGGCCACCTGATGCGAAGAACTAACTCACTGGAAAAGACCGTGATACTGGAAACAATAGAAGGCAAGAGACCAGGGTGAAAGAGGATGAGATGGTTGGATGACACCACCAATTCAATGGACATGAGTTTGAGAAATCCTCAGGAGACAGTGAAGGACAGGGAAACCTGGCATACTGCAGTCAGTGGGGTCACAAAGAGTCGCACACGAATGATTGCACAACAGCAAAAATGAAAATAATAGATATTTAAGAGTTATTGAATTAATTAAGTGGACTAAGACACTCTTGTCTTCAATGTTGTGAAACTTCAGTCTTCAAAAAGAAGACCCTTGATGAATACCATATCTCTTCTAAGCCCTGATATTTTGAGAAATAAGACGAGAAGTAGATATGGAGACTAAAATGTACTTTAATGTTGTTGGAAAGAGAGTAGCTTTGAGAGACAGTCAAATGAGTCTCCTAAGTAAACCCACAAACTGGACGAAGTTTACCCATCAACCACAGGCAGAGCTGAATCAGAGCACAAGGCAACCGCAAATGAGAGTCCAGGTAACATTAGTAGAGGAGGAACAGAAGGAAACTCAAGATTCTAGGAAGAATCGTGCTCCCATATAAAATAAGCAGCAGAGATGAGTCAAGCATGGACAACTCACAGATAATTTTATAAGTCACTTTCTCTTCCCTAGGTCAAGTCAGGATGAGCGAAAGGGAAGAGACACCTACAATTGCACTCACCAAAGTCTCTATGGAGGAGGAAAGCTTTAGCATAGCTTAGAAGTGGTGATGGTTTAGATGCTAAGTTGTGTCCAGCTCTTGCAGCACCAACGGCTTGTAACCCCCCAAGCTTCTCTACCCATGGGATTTCCCAGGCAAGAGTACTGGAGTGGGTTTCCTTCTCCAGGGGATCTTCTTGACCCAGGGATTGAAGCCAGGTCTCCTGCCTTGCAAGGAATTCTTTACTGACTGAACCACAAGGGAAGCCTAGGTAGAAGTATGTCCAGCCCATAATGAGCACCCACATCAAGTAGCTATTGTGATGATTTTTTGGGAAATGTTACATTAATTTTAGAGCAACAGAATTTTATTTAGATCACTTCCATCTATAGTTATTTTTATTTACATACAGAAATGGACAGTTGAGATTTGTTGAATTAACTATCTGAAATGAGACATACTTCTTTCCAGAATACTTAGTAAAGTCCTGTCCAAGGTACTAAAGTTCACCTAATGTTATTCCTACACTTTCGATTTTAATTGGAAAGACAATCCTTATGAGACTATTTTTATAGGCATTGTACACTAGTGTATCTCAAAACTCTGTAATGAAAATAGACTCAATGGCAAAGGATTAAAATAGTAATGAAATGTGGTCAAGAACGTTGGGTGCAAATATATTAAAAATTATCAGAAGCTAATACGTGCTGTTCTTGATTATGAGACCAAGACTGCCTCAGCTTTTAAATTTTAGGAGACATATACAAATTCACAAAAACAAATTCTCATGTTCAAAAAGACAGTGTCTGGAATTGTCATTAGTCAGAGGAAAAGTAAAATGAATTGGTTGCAGAAGAATTCTGAAATTTTTGCCTATGTTCTCAACAGAAAAGTCTATTTAAAATATTTATACTATAGCTATATTAATATTGTTGAAAAAAATTCTCACATTGGATCCCTGACTTAATTTTTCCTAGTTTCACCTCCTGTGAAGTGAAGTAACATTTTCTCTTCCTACTGCAAGAAGGTGTCATGAGGCTGCATTAAGACAGTCAGTAGGGAAATGCTTTCAGTAAGTACCATGAGTACTAACAGATACTTGAAGCTACTTTCAGATGTGTTTTCAACTTTTTTTTCTGAACGTTTCCTGTATCCTTCACTGACTTTTTTCCTTTATGACTACTTATAATGATGTGAAGACAACCTTACAAATTCATACAAAGTGTGATAGGAAAACTGTCCAATGAATGTTGTTGAAAAGTCCATATGAAACCAGTTCAGTTCAGTTCAGTCACTCAGTCGTGTCTTGACTCTTTGCAACCCCATGAATCACAGCACACCAGGCCTCCCTGTCCATCACCAGCTCCCAGAGTTCATCCAGATTCACGTCCATTGAGTCAGTGATGCCATCCAGCCATCTCATCCTCTGTCGTCCCCTTCTCCTCCTGCCCCCAATCCCTCCCAGCATCAGAGTCTTTTCCAATGAGTCAACCTTCATATGAGGTGGCCAAAGTACTGGAGTTTCAGCTTTAGCGTCATTCCTTCCAAAGAAATCCCCAGGCTGATCTCCTTCAGAATGGACTGGTTGGATCTCCTTGCAGTCCAAGGGACTCTCAAGAGTCTTCTCCAACACCACAGTTCAAAAGCATCAATTCTTTGGCGCTCAGCTTTCTTCATGGTCCAACTCTCACATCCATACATGCCCACAGGAAAAACCATAGCCTTGACTAGACAGACCTTTGATGGCAAAGTAATGTCTCTGCTTTTGAATATGCTGTCTAGGTGGGTCATAACTTTCCTTCCAAGGAGTAAGCGTCTTTTAATTTCATGGCTGCAGTCACCATCTGCAGTGATTTTGGAGCCCCCCAGAATAAAGTCTGACACTGTTTCCACTGTTTCTCCATCTCTTTCCCATGAAGTGATGGGACCGGATGCCATGATCTTCGTTTTCTGAATGTTGTTAGGAAGGACCATATAAGAAAGCACGGTTACCTGGTCTACCTGGCAGGTTTGTGAGGGATTGATGGAGTGGGGAGGAGAGACCCTGATTCAGTTCTGATTCAGTGCCCTAAACGTTAACAGCACTCAAATCACAGATAGGGGTAGAGAGAGAATTAAGCTTCCCAATCATCCTCTAGTTTCCAGTTGCGCTTCTTTCTCGTGACATCCTATGACAAAGGAAGAGAATTCAGTCCCACTGTTCTGCTTTTTGGAATTATTTTTACTGGAGCAAAGTTGTTTTACTATGCTGGGTTAGTCTCTACTGTACTGCAAAATACGTCAGCCACGGACCTGCGTACGTGCCCTCCCTTGGACTTCCTCCCCATTCAGGCCACCTCAGGGCGTTAAGGAGAGGCCCCTCTGCTGCACAATATCTTCTCATCAGCTGTCTCTTCTATGCATAGTATCAAGACTGTGTGTGTGTCAACTGTAGCCTTTCAGCTTCTCCCGGATTCTTCAATACGCACAAATCGGTCAGTGTGGTATCCCGTGTCAGCCGCTCTACTTTTTCTGTAGCCAATAAACTTTTCCTCAAATCTCACAAAAGCTGCCATAAGAAGAAAGTGAATATGGTAAGTGAAAAGAAAATTCTGTTGTATTAGGAATGATTATTTCAGCAAGGGTAGGCCAGGGTTTCCAGTCCCACAGAGCTACAACAGCCCTAGGCGGAAGAGGGGAGAGGGAAATAAAGGTCTTTTCTTCCCTACTCTATATTAAAGCTACGAAGTTGCCTTCTGATAGGAAGACACACTATAATTTTGTTTTAATGTCTTCAGTAGAATGGTGCCATTTAGTTCAGCTTTTAATGTGGCCTTAAATTGCTATTTTATTACCCTTGTTGACATTCTGGAAGCATGAAATTAGCAAATCACATTAAAGAAGCAAACAAAAAAAAGCGAGAAACCTCAGCCCAGTTCAACAATGCCAGCATAAGCGACACATTTGAATAATATTCTTACCTTAAAAATTGAGCATATATTCATTTGAAGATTTCTTTCTCCATAGCTGATGAATGAGTTTTATGAATAACTACATATTCCATTACATTGCAAATGCATGCACTCACAGTGACCTTGAACAATGCTTTGTGCTGTGTGGGAGGAAAAAAATACAGTTTGTGATTCTTTTGCTTCCTTCTGAGAAATAAGATTCCTCTTGACCCCACTTGATGAAAATACTGTGTTCTTAAAACACTTGTCAAAAAAAAAAAAAAAACTCATCAGTATTTTTGCTGTTCCACCCAGAAGGTACTTCCTTCTGTTATATTACAGCAATGACTATTTTATTTCAAACAAAAGCAATTTCACAGTTACCAAGTGAAAACTATTTCAATCAAGATACTTTTGGTCTATTAGAATTCAAATATGTGGCTTATTCATGTATTTTTCTTATCAAATTAAAGCAGTAATATGAAAACATTACTATATTTACCTGTTCAGGTATTATAAAATAGAAAAGACATCCTCATATTTTCATTTCAGTATAGTGGGATAAAGGGCAGGCTTTTTATAACATAGCTTTTTAAAAGTTTTGGTTCTTTGACATCCGTTTCCCCTTTCTAACTGTGCCTTAATTTCATTATGAGAAATTAGCCCTTCCTCATTGGAATTAGGCTGGTGAGACTGTAATTAGAGTTTCTTTCTCTGCTAGCCAAAGGATGGAAAGGAGACTGAAATTAGGCTAATCTGATGGCTTATCATTCGATTTGAATTTTGAGTCAGAAAAAAAAATCAAAGAGACTATGAAGTCTCGGTGTTCTCTCTATCTCTCTTTAATTGGGGATATATTTGCTTTCTAATGTTGCACAACAGAATGAATTGGTTATGAGTAAATGTATACCCGGGGCTTCCCAGGTGGCTCAGTGGTAAAGAACCTACCTGCCAATGCAGGAGACACAAGAGATGCAAGTTCGATCCCTGGGCTGGGAAGATCCCTGGAGGAAGGCATGGCCACCCACTCAAGTATTCCTGCCTGGAGAATTCCATGGACAGAGGGGCCTAGCAGGCTACAGTCCGCGGGGTTACAGAGAGTCGGCACGTGACTAAGCGACTGAGCGCACAGGCACACACACACACACAGAGACGCCCCCTCCCTCTTGGTCGCCCCCCACCCTCCTCTCAGCCACCTGATTCCTCGCAGAGCGCTGAGCTGGGCGCCCTGCGTTCCACAGCAGTCCCCGCTCGCTGTCTGTTTGACACATGGTGATGCACATACAGAAACCCCAGGTCCCCCGTCCTTCCCAGCCTCCCCTCACCCGCCCCAGGCCCGCCTGCCTGTTCTCTGTCTGCCTCTCTATTCCTGCCCTGCACATAGACTCACCCATACCATTCTCCTAGATTCCACATACATGCACTAAAGCACGATATGTGTTTTTGTCTTTCCAGCTTACTTTATTCTACATGATGGACGCTGGGTCCATCCACAGCTCTGCAAACGACCCACTCCCGACGCTTTTTATGGCTGGTAATATTCCGTTGTACGTATGCACCACATCTTCCTTGTCCATTTCTCTGTTGGTGGATATTTTGTTGCTTCCATGTCCTGGAAACTGTGAACATTGCTGCAGCGAACACTGGGACACATGTGTCTCTTTTTTTTAATATAAATTTATTTATTTTAATTGGAGGTTAATTACTTTACAATATTGTATTGGTTTTGCCATACATCCACATGAATCCGCCACAGGTATACACGTGGTCCCCATCCTGAACCACCCCCCCTCCTCCCTCCGCATACCATCCCTCTGGGTCATCCCAGTGCACCAGCCCCAAGCATCCAGTGTCATGCATCAAACCTGGACTGGTGATTTGTTTCATATATGATATTATACGAGTTTCAATGCCATTCTCCCAAATCATCCCCTCCTCGCCCTCTCCCACAGAGTCCAAAGACTGTTCTATACATCTGTGTCTCTTTTGCTGTCTCGCATACAGGGTTATCGTTATCATCTTTCTAAATTCCGTATATATGTGTTAGTTCTTTTTGAGTTGTGGTGTTCTCAGGCATATGCCCAGTAGGGGGAAAATATATATTTATTTGAAGAAGATATACAGATATGGTAGAGAGGCACATGAAAAGATGCTTAAAATCACTAATTACTAGAGAAATGCAGATCAAAACTACTATGAAGTATTATCTCACACCCATCAGAATGTCCATCATCAAAAAAATCCACTAACAATAAATGCTGGAGAGAGTGTGGAGTGAAGAGAACCCTCTCGTACTGTTGGTGGGAATGTAAATTGATACAGCTACTATGGCGAACAGGATGGAGGTTCTTTAGAAAGCTAAATATTGTCATTCTCTTGTAACAAGTGACAACAGGGTTTTACAGAACATAAGCATCCGCCTGCCTGGTTTCATCCTGACTCCACCACTAGCTGGATGTGTGGCATCGCTTAGCCTAACCACTGTGCATCGGTTCCCTCATTTGTGAATGGGGAGAATAATAACAAGCGCACAGGGTGGTGATAATAACTAAGTGAACCAACAGATATAAGCACATAGTGCGTGATGTGTGCTGGATTAGCATTGCTTTTGCAGGTTCCAGTTCTGTCCCTGTGAGTGCCATCTGCTGCAGCTTCCAGATCTGCCTCGGTGTTCCTCCTTCCTAAGTCAGCTCTTCGTCTTCCTGTTGATTTCAGGTCTCTGGCCATCTTCCCATACATTATTTCATGGTTAACTTATTCAGAGTAATTGTCTGGTACTCGTAACCAAAGAACCTTTTCTAATACACACATATTGAGATGTTGTTGTTTTCATACGAATCCAGAATAGATTATATGGGTTTTAGTAACTAAATATGCAAGGATTTTCTTTTAGTAATAAAGAAATTGGCAGATAAAAAGATTGATATTTGACCTGTAACAGTAGGATGTAACTGAAGTTAAAATGTTGTAAGTTGGAAGATGGTCCTTTGGCTAAATTCTCTCAGACTGATTCAATTAATTTTCAACCACAATTAGCAATGTACTGTGTCTCTTCTTAATAAGTAAACAAGTCCATAAGATACATAAGTAGATTACTAGGAACTCTTCTGGGAATAGCAATGCAATTAAGGTCATAATTAAAGCATTCTTTTATCTGTTGGGTCCTATACTTAAATCAGGAAATTAAGACTTAAATGAGGGCCCAGGGGAGAATAGAGCAAGTTATTAAAATAATGAAGTAATAAAATACATAAGAAAAGACTAGAAGAACTGAAAATTTTCAGAATAGTAAGCTCTATAAATTGTTGCTGTTGTTCAGTTGCTAAGTTGTGTTCAACTCTTTGTGACCCCATGAACTGCAACACACCAGACTTCCCTATCCTTCACTATCCGCTGGAGTTTGCTCAAACTCACGTCCACTGAGTCGGTATGGCCATCCAACCGTCCCACCCTCTGTTGCCCCCTTCTCCTCTTGCCCTCAATCTTTCCCAGCATTAGGGTCCAGACAGTAAGAAGTTCTTACAGACTCTGCATTTTATGGAAGCAGAAACAGAATCACGGACAGTTTGGAATAAATTTTCCCCTAATTTCTTATAGGGATAATGTCTGACATGATTTGTTCCAGAGTGACCCAAGGACCTTAGTCGTACTACCTAATTCATAAGTGTGGCAGACTACATCAAAGTCCTCTTGCCTCCACACCAAAGCTTCATTATTTAGGTGCCTTTACAAAAAAATTGCTAAAAAGGAATCTTTGAACCAATGTCAGACAGACAAGAGAATCTTGAGAGGGCTTCAAGTTCATTAGCCACATCCTAGATTTGATTAGGAAGCAGAGAAGGAAATTTCAGCTGAATTCTCCCTGGCTAGGCCCATGGCAATGCTTTTGCCAAAATAAACAGGGACAAGATTTTGATTCTCATGGACATGTTGAGCAGGAAGTTTGGGTGTGTGAGACATTCTTTAGCTTGTTTTAATTTAGAATGTCTCTAATTTAGAAAAATTTTAATTTTAATTGCTTTGTTAAGATACCATTGGTAGCTTCACATTTTATAACAAGATTGGCATTTTTCCTTTTAAGGAAAACACATCAATTTAAAGAAAGTGGTTGTATTTCACATTTAATACTAAGTGGTTCTTATGTCTTTGGGAATGGTCTGGGATGTCTGTTTAAGCTGCATCCTTCAGAAACTGGCAATAAAGGGCTTAATCTACACAAGCTTCTTTAGAGAGTGCGAACTGAAATGGCCAGTCTTTTAGCCTTATCTCATAGAGCACCCCAGGCATCCGGTCCTATTATTTCACGGCAAATAGAAGGGGAAAAAGTGGAAGCAGTGAGAGATTTTATTTTCTTGGGCTCCAAAATCACTGCAGACAGTGACTGAAGCCATGAAATTAAAAGACGCTCACCCCTCGGAAGAAAAGCTATGACAAACCTAGACAGCATATCAAAAAACAGAGACATCACCTTGTTGACAAAAGGTCCATATTGTAAAAGCTATGTTTTTCTACAGTAGTCAAGTACAGATGTGAGAGTTAGACTATGAAGAAGGCTGAGCACAGAAGAATTGATGGTTTTGAACCGTGATGTTGGAGAAGAATCTTGAGTCCCTTGGAGAGCAAGGAGATCCAACCAATCCATCCTAAAGGAAATCAACCCTGAATATTCACTAGAAGCATTGATGTTGAAGTTGAAACTCCAATATTTTGGTAACCTGATGCAAAGAGCCAACTCATGGGAAAATATCCTGATTCTGGGAAAGATGGAAGGCAACGGGAGAAGGGGGTGGCAGAGGATAAGATGGTTAGGGAGCATGATCAATTTAATGGACATTAATTTGAGCAAACTCTGGGGAACAGCAGAAGACAGAGGAGTCTGGTGTGCTGCAGACCCTGAGATTGCAAACAGTCCGGTAAGACTTAGCAACTGAACAACGACAAATATAACTATTAAGATAAAGGATTCAAACATAGCTTTTAGAATTGAACCCTTATTTGTACTAACAAAATACTCGAACTTTATAGTCTAAGATAAAGACAGTTCTTTTTACAAATACTTACATAATGTTTCTATTCACCTTAAAATATTTTAGTTATCACAGAAATCTGTGGGTCAAGTCCTATTATTATCTGCATTTTACAAATAAGGAAAGTGAGTCCCAAAACAGTTCCATAGTTTCTCCAATGGTACACAGATATAATGAGGAGAAATCAAATTTGCAGCCAGAAATTCTGACTACAAACTCTGTTCTCATAAGCACTTCATGCTCTGCCTTGCTGCATAGATAGTGTAACTCCCAAATAAGGAAAGTTTTAATCCAAAAGATGTAGTAAATCTTTGACCTAGGGCACCTGTTTTCTAGACAACTTCTAACATATCTTTTAAACTATAATGTTATGATGCTCTCCAGATGAAAAAGGAGATGCTGAAAATACCATGCTGGGTGACCTATGTGAGTAAAGCTGAGGGCTTTTTCCTCCAGGCACTCACGGTACTTCCTGTACTTCTATCTCCTGAAAAATAACAAAGTCAAGATGGTCTGATACTTGCAGATGAGTGTTTGAATTGCCAAGTTGTAAGTCACAAAGGAGGTTCTTTCAGGAAGTCTGTTGTAACTATTAACATTCCAAACCAAAAAGAAAAAAGAAAAAAAAAATCCAAGTTGTTTCCCAAAACTTGTTTCGGGTGCAAAAACCTGAGATTATTTTTAGATCAAACAAGTATGCATATGTAATGGGTATGGAAAAGTCAACCAAGAAAGCAAGAGGAAGAAGAGGAGTTTAGTGGAATACGTCTATTTCTAATTCTAGAGTACTGATAGTGACCTTAGGTGAAAATACAAGATTGAATAACTGCTAACTATAGGTGGAGTTAGCTGGGATGAACCACTGAACATTACTAAGATGTCTTTCCAATCACTAACTACTAATACTCCAGAACAGTAAATTATGCCAAGTTCTACTTTGTAGTCATTTTGTACAGTTTTGCTACAAAAGACTAAGAAAGGACAAACCACAGAATGAAAACAGATTTCTGGGGATGTCCCTGCCTCCAAGGATCAGCACTATTCGGTACCAACAAGGCTGATCCTCCAAACACACTTAGACCTCACCAGGAACCATACTGTTAGATATCATGTTCACCCCATCCCCTCCCCCCTCACCCCAACCAAACTCAGTGCCCTTCACTCGGAAATTCCTGAGTGGAGCTTACAGCCCAAGCAGAGGAGATCAGAATGTGAATCAAGATGTATGGCAAAGCCAATAGAGTATTGTAAATAAAATAAAGTATTAANAAAAGACTAAGAAAGGACAAACCACAGAATGAAAACAGATTTCTGGGGATGTCCCTGCCTCCAAGGATCAGCACTATTCGGTACCAACAAGGCTGATCCTCCAAACACACTTAGACCTCACCAGGAACCATACTGTTAGATATCATGTTCACCCCATCCCCTCCCCCCTCACCCCAACCAAACTCAGTGCCCTTCACTCGGAAATTCCTGAGTGGAGCTTACAGCCCAAGCAGAGGAGATCAGAATGTGAATCAAGATGTATGGCAAAGCCAATAGAGTATTGTAAATAAAATAAAGTATTAAAAAAAAAATTAAAGACCCCTACACAGAATGTGAAATAAAAAGCATTTTATTGACTGTGAAAAAAAAAAAAAGAATTAAAGTTTTCTTTGCAAATTTTTAAAAATATTATGAAGAAAGGAATTATGTTCTACTTTAAGGGTAGTTTGGGAAGGGTAGTAACTGAAGTTAGAGAAGGCTTTTTATCAACAGACAACAGCTTTGTATTCTTAAATATTTCCTAGCTCAAGGACATTTTTCTAGGTAATTAACAACACAATTTAATAGCAGGAACACAGACATTAGTATTAAACAGCTATGAATTATAAATCAAACTATGTAAGCTTGGGCAGCTTATTTCACCTCCTTGGCCATCAGCTGTCTTGTCCGTAAAATGGAGTCATCACCACCTTGCTAGAAAAAACAGAATAATTTCAAGTGGCTAGCACATAGCGGGAACTCAATATATTATAAAATTATACCTGTTTTCATTGCTATCATTGTTAATTACAGCAATCAATTATATTTGTTGAGTCTTGGGCTATTTGTTTCTTTAAGAACGTGAACATCTAAATCGTCAAGTTAATATAAAAATTTATACTGCAAAATCATATTTGCTGCCAAATAGCTCTAGGGAATACACAAATATAGAAGTGTTATTGTTACGGCCTGCTCATTGTAAAAATATGAAAAAGTGTTGTAGGAAGACTCAGAGTCCTGTTGGGAAGCTGGAAGACAAAGTAAGTAAAGATGATTCCGCTGCTTTATTAAGCTCTGTGTTAATCGTCTATGAAAGTGTGGACATGAAAGATAATGTGCTTGTCATCACATAAGTTCTCATGTGATTTCATGAACAATTCCACTGAAATAAAACATTTCAATCAAGTCTCCGGCATTGATCTGTGCACAATAGAATCCAAAACAGCTATTCTCTTCTTCAAAAGTTCCATCAGAGAGACAGAAAGAGTAAAAAAAATCTGGCAACTTCCCAGACTAAGCATCATTCAATGATGAAAATTGGGGATTTTTTTTTTTTTTAAGTTGGTATTTTTAAGGGAGAATCTACAAGTTGCCCTAGTCAAATGTGTACTTTTAGGCTTTCGAAAGCAGCTAGAAGTGTTGGAAGAAGGATATTCAGAAGTCTTAAATGAGACAGAAATGGGAACTACCGTTTGTCTGGTTCCCCTTCCTAGAAGGGAAAGAAGCCTGGGACCTGCTTGCAAGGAATCTGGGTTTGCGGCTGACTCCCACCCATTTACCTTGAGAAACACCATTCTGGAGTTTCAAAGAGGCAGAGAAGGAATTTACAAGTGCAAGCTTTCTAATGCAAAGGGAAGTCAGGAAAAGGGAGGTGAAGGGCTTCCAGTCGAAGAAGCCTGCCCAACATTTAATCAAGCTGAGGGGAAAGTTAAAGCCATTTTGCTCACAGAGTATAGACTTGGACATGCTTGTTTTCTTAGAGGTACATGACAGTTCTGTTTTTCAGATTTTTCCGGAATGATCCCTCTTGTGTATCAGAACAGGATCTATTTGTCAGTGACATATGGGAGTGTTTTATTTACTGTTGCTTCTCTAGTCTGTTTGGGTTTAAAATTATTCAATACAGAAATCAAACCTGAAATACTAGCCATCCTGATGTTCAAATAAAATGCATATTAGCTTTGTTTAGACTAATGATTGAGGTTTTCCCTTTACATCTAAGAATTTAGCAGGCTATGTACACAAGGAATCTTTTCTTTAAATTTGTGGGCAATGACACATCTTTGATTCTCAGTCTTTGATTATGTTTGGTATATTATAGTCTCTAACATATCAGGGATATTATTTTTGTTCTAGCAAAATGTAGCATGTAGGCATGATTGACGTTAAAAATTAATGAAAGGTATACCTTAAATGAAAGTTCATCATACCTTCCATTTTAAAATTATGAATCTCAGCTACCTATGTTCACTTTTCTCCTATTTTCTGAGACTGAATATTTGACCTGTACCACTGACGAATGCTCTGTTAGACTCATCTCTTTTTCAAGTGTTTGCATGTTACAACACCCTTGCCACTTAGTGTGAAATGCTGTCAAGTCTACAAGGTGCTCTGTGCCTGTTCCAACTTTCCACAACATCCTGCAGAAATCAATACAAAGCCGCCAGTTTGTTAATAAATCTGCAATTAAGATGTAATGAATTTTGAATGAGAAATGATTTCTTTTAAGTGTGACTGCAGACTCTGCATTCACAGAGAAATGAGAAAAGGACAGTTAAAAGTTGACTTTAAGCTCTAGCTCTTGGCTTTGCCTTATTGTTTCAATGATCTTGAAATTTTCAAGTATGAATGTTTACATTTCTTCCTACCTCGGGTTCAGCTAGGCAAGAAATACCTGGTGGGTTAAATGCAACGTGCACTTGAGGAAACGTTTAAAGTTCAAAAGATAAATTTAGTTATTAAGAACTGTTTTGGGATAATTTATAAATCTCAGGGTGGATCACCATCCTAGACAAGTCTTAATGAGGGTAATGTTATTCTTGTGTTCCTAGAGTAATTTTTCAAGGAACAGAAATCCCATCCCAGTCTTTAATTAGGCATCAATGTTACTGATTGTGTTCCGTTTAGCGAGCAGTGCTTAATATATAAATACGTTTCCATAAAGAAGGTAGGAGAGAATTTTCACATTTCCAGAGCAGGACGTCATTTTATGAGTTTAAGAGTAACTACTGTCCTCTTTGACCTCCCCAGGAGGAGCGCTAACGAGACCCATTCTAAGGGCCGTGGGACGTATTCCCAGACCATTCACTTCATCTCCCCCACATACCAGTCATTAAAGTAATTCAGTTTTGTAATATTAACACATCCAGCTCCCATCTTTTGTACTCCCTCAGTTCCTCCTCTTATTTCATGAAGACTAAAATATTACCATAATATCCTCATTAAACTTTTTTTTATCTTCTTTTTGAGCCAACTCCAACTAACCATACCATTTATCTTCCCAGAGTACATTTTCTTTTATTTCCCTATTTAAACATTCAGTGGCTTCCAATCACCTAATAGATAAAGTGTTGTTATAAACCTCTGTCATCTAGTCCAAGCCTCCTATTCCGACATTTTTATGTGCCATGGCCTTCAATACAACTTTTAAAGAAAGAGTGCTCACTGCTGTTTCTACCCACGGCACCCTTCACAGCATCATCTTTTTGTGTAGGTCTAAACTGGAGCTGTCCTTTAAATTTTCTATCAAAATGATGACCTCTGATATTTTTTCTGATGCCTTCTACAGACCCTGCCAAGTCCAGCTAAAGTCATCGTCTCCGCTGAAGCCCTGTAGGAGTTTATTCATCATTTCCTTGATGACCCTAGCATAACAAATTGTTTTAAGGAATGTCTCATTCTTCTTAATAAGTTGTAAATGCCTTTAAAATAGGACCATGTCAGATTTTTTTGTGTGTGTGTTCAGCAAAGTCTTGGGAAGAGCAAATTTGATATAGGAGGTCTTCAATAAAATTAAATGATTGTTTGATGATGAATTACCTTGATATGTTTCAATATTTTGATAAAGAATTTAAAAGCAATAAATAAGAAATCTTGGTGTTGTTTTTGGCTAATCTTTGTATAATTGCTGATTTTATTAATAATACCATATATAATGATATATATAATATAAAACATTAATATAAAAGAGTGCTAAAAATAAATAATAACATTAGGGTTCAACTCTTGCCTGGAAAATCCCATGGATGGAGGAGCCTGGTAGGCTGCAGTCCATGGGGTCACTAAGAGTCGGACACGGCTGAGCGACTTCACTTTGACTCTTCACTTTCATGCATTGGAGAAGGAAATGGCAGTGTTCTTACCACTCCAGTGTTCTTACCTGGAGAATCCCAGGGACAGGAGCCTGGTGGGCTGCTGTCTATGAAATCGCACAGGGTCAGAAACGACTGAAGCGACTTAGCACCAGCAGCAGCAGGATTCAATTCAGTTCAGTCACTCAGTCATGTCTGACTCTTTGCAACCCCATGGACTGCAGCACACCAGGCCTCCCTGTCCATCACCAACTCCCAGAGTTTACTCAAACTCATGTCCATCAAGTTGATGATGCCATCTAACCATCTGATCCTCTGCCGTCCCCTTCTCCTCCTGCCTTCAATCTTTCCCAATATCAGGGTCTTTTCAAATGGGTCAGTTCTTCCCATCAGGGGGCCAATTAATTACAGCTTCAGCTTCAACATCAGTCCTTCCAGTGAATATTCAGGACTGATTTCCTTTAGGATGGACTGGCTAGAGTCCAAGGGGCTCTCAAGAGTCTTCTCTGACACCACTGTTCAAAAGCATCAAATCTTCAGTGCTCAGCTTTCTTTAGAGTCCAACTCTCACATCCATGCATGACTACCGGAAAAATCAGAGATTTGACTAGACAGACATTTCTCAGCAAAGTAATGTCTTTGCTTTTTAATGTGCTGTCTATGTTGGTCATAGCTTTTCTTCCAAGGAGGAAGCATCTTTTAATTTCAAGGGTATAGTCATCATCTGCAGTGATTTTGGAGCCCAAGAAAATAAAGTCTATCAGTGTTTCCATTGTTTCCTGTCTATTTGCTATGAAGTGATGAGACCAGAAGCCATGATCTTAGTTTTCTGAATGCTGAGCTTTAAGCCAACATTTTTATTCTCCTCTTTCACTTTCATCAAGAGGCCCTTCACTTCCTCTTTGCTTTCTGCCTTAAGGGTGGTTTCATCTGCATATCTGAGGTTATTGATATTTCTCCTGGCAATCTTGATTCCAGCTTGTGCTTCCTCCAGCCCAGCATTTCTCATGATGTATTCTGTATATAAGTTAAATAAGCAGGGTGACAATATACAGCCTTGACATACTCCTTTCCCTATTTGGAAGCAGTCTGTTGTTCCATATCCAGTTCTAACTGTTGCTTCCTGACCTGCATACAGATTTCTCAAGAGGCAGGTCAGGTCATCTGGAATTCCCATCTGGTATTCCCATCTCTTGAACATTAAGGTTAATAACATATAACACTTATATGTTAACCCTAACATTATCATTTATTTTTTGAGCATTCCTTTTACATTAATTTTTTTCAACACTAAATCAAATACATTACATTACCTTAATGTATTAAAAATTGCCTTCATTCCCATCACTCTCAAATCCAAAACTCTTAGTTTCCTGAACAATTTCAAGCTTAGATTAAATTCCCAGCATAAAGCACTAGAATTTCATCATATTTCAAGAATGACAATATATAATTCTAAAATATTCTCATAGCCTTCCATATTTGTACCTGCCTCAATTGTGTCAATTTATGAGGGCAATAGATAGACTTTATCATTTTCCAGACTAGGGTGCTACTCACAACATTGACTTCTATCATTCAAAATATCTTCTAATATACAAATGGTGAAATTTACATTCAAGGAGGAAGGAATAAACTAATGCAAGAATACTCAAGTTGCCAATCATCCAAGACAAAATGTCAGTTTCTTGTGGCTATGATAGAAAGGGTAAATAAGATGTAGATGACTTACACTGTCTATTTTGAAAATGTATTGAATTTTTTCTAAAATAATCTATAGCTAAATGCAAACCTACAATTGCTGACCTCTTTATTACATGATTCATTGTGCTACACACACTTTGGAAGGAAAATGGACTCATCAGTCTGATGATGATGTTTACCAGTCCAGTGCTTTCTTCTGAGCTGAAGACTTTCAGTAGCAAAAAAACATGAATGGCTTTGTAAGCTTCCCTTATATAAAGCCTTTGCCATTTCCAAATGACTCACTGGCAAATAGTCTTTTATTCTGAATGCCTAACCTTCCTGCTTGTCTAATCTGGCCAATCACAAAGGCAGGGGCCCTTGAAACATTCAAGGTCTTCAGAGTTGTGTGAAGCCAAAAGCTCTTGTTGAGGAATTCACCCTCTTCTATCCATGGAGTGTTTTGTTCTGAGCTGTGTAATAACTTCTTTTAGAAAAGCATTTCTTTTGAATTAAAGTAGGTGTATACCTTTGATTTGGAGTATCTATTTTGTTACACCTGGAAAAAAAAATGTTTCTTATAAAAAGAAAAACTCTGGTGATATATCCAAGTGTTCAGTCGCTCAGTCGTGTCCAACTCTTTGTGACCCCATGAATCGCAGCACGCCAGGCCTCCCTGTCCACCACCAACTCCCGGAGTTCACTCAGACTCACTCCCATCAAGTCAGTGATGCCATCCAGCCATCTCATCCTCTGTCTTCCCCTTCTCTTTCTGCCCCCAATCCCTCCCAGAATCAGAGTCTTTTCCAATGAGTCAACTCTTCGCATGAGGTGGCCAGAGTACTGGAGTTTCAGCTTTAGCATCATTCCTTCCAAAGAACACCCAGGACTGATCTCCTCTAGAATGGACTGGTTGGATCTCCTTGCTGTCCAAGGGACTCAAGAGTCTTCTCCAACACCACAGTTCAAAAGCATCAATTCTTCGACACTCAGCCTTCTTTACAGTCCAACTCTCACATCCATACATGACTACTGGAAAAACTATAGCCTTGGCTAGATAGACCTTAGTCGGCAAAGTAGTGTCTCTGCTTTTTAATATGCAATCTAGGTTGGTCATAACTTTCCTTCCAAGGAGTAAGTGTCTTTTAATTTCATGGCTGCAATCACCATCTGCAGCTGCCCTCAATTCAGAGAAGGTCTCCATGAGAATGTAACTTTGGTAAGAGTAGGTTCTAACCTTCCCAAACCACTCCCTGCCTCTTCTTGCTTTGCACTGTTTCTCTAAAAAAAAAAAACAAAAACACGCACACACAGATCTCCTAGATTAGCATTTCTACTTTATTAGTTTTCATATTGTTCTTTTATTTCTTCACTACTACTCAGAAAAACATGTTTCTTCTTGTTTAAAGTGAAGTCTATATTACATAACCTGGCATACCAGGTTCCCTTAAAACTTTTCTTAACCTTATATGCAACACCTGTGCTGAAGGATACTGTACTTAGCATCTTTCCAAATTAACTTTCCAAATTTTATATCAATTTTCACCTACCATGGTCTTCCCAAACAGGCTCTTGGCCATTCTTTCATGCCTGTTTTGCCTGCTTTCTCTCTGCTTGCGTGGCCTGCCTTTCCATTTAGACTGAAAGCCAAGACTCACACCCCTCCTCCTGGAATCTCAGGGCTGGGCTGAAGGAGGACCTCAATGAATATTCAAGATAATGTTCATAGAGTTGTAAGGTCAATTCTTCTTCCAGGAAATGCAAGATGACCTAGGGATTTAGTGCATCATTTGATTTCAGATGCTAATGTGTATGCTTGTATGGGGCAGACGGGTAGCTGAAGAATGGACAAGACATATTTGCTTCTAATGCAATTGAAAACATATAAATCAAATGTTTACACAGGTTCCAGATGTTAGTAAGAATCCAGTATGTGTGTGTTCAGTTACTCAGTCATATCCGACTCTTGTTACCCCACGGAGTGCAGCCTCACAGGCTCCTCTGTCCATGGGATTTCCAAGGCAAGAATACTGGAATGGGGTGCCATTTCCTACTCCGGGGGATCTTCCTGACCCAGGGATGGAACCTGCATCTCTTGTGTCTCCTGCATTGGCAGACAGGTTCCTTATCACTAGTGTTAGCTGGGAAACCCAAGAATTCAATATATATTGTATCAGACAGTGTAGGCTGGCTTTGATATTCTCTTGCTACCTTCCAAAATAAGTGGAAAACAGTCACTTTTACAGCATGGTACAGTTTGGGAAAACAATTCTTGAGGTATCTCAAAAACTTACTTTCCTTTTTCTTCCTGTTTTGAAGATAGAAGGGGCAGAGCTGAGAAAGCCATTCTGTGATCCTGCTTAGACAGACCAAGAGAATCACGGAGACTGGCGTCAGCACTCACATAAACTACTGTTGCTTGCATTCAGAAGAATATCTGATCCAGACCACAGCTCCCTTTATTAGCTCTTTTCCTAGGATCTTTGTTTTGCCTGCATTGTAACTAAGGGGCTATGCACAGAGCAAAAACTAGTTAATAAACTGACACTTTATAAGTATGTTATCTACATCAGGTTGCATGCTAGGTTCATGTATCTATTATAAATGAAAGTCACCTGCATTTAAAAAAATTGTTTGAATGCCAGAAAGAAAAATGGATTATTTAATGTGAGAAAATGAATTATCAAATTGGAGACACGACTTTGTAAGGATTTCACACATGATTTGTAAGGATATATATCAATATATATATATATATATCAATAGCTGATATTACTGAACATTACCTTTGTTCTGGGTACACTGTAAACTAGATAGTTTTGAATGCCTCTATATTGAATCCTTTCAACTATGTTCTATGAAGAAAACTACAAACTACTATAACAAAAGGAAAGTGCCTAGAAAATATAAGTAATTTGCTCAAGCAGAAGTAGGAATCAAACGTGAGTTTGTCCAATTTTANACTAGATAGTTTTGAATGCCTCTATATTGAATCCTTTCAACTATGTTCTATGAAGAAAACTACAAACTACTATAACAAAAGGAAAGTGCCTAGAAAATATAAGTAATTTGCTCAAGCAGAAGTAGGAATCAAACGTGAGTTTGTCCAATTTTAAATCTGTAATCTTTAAACCTTTTATTTATTCTCTCACAATATAGTCCAATTCAGAGAACTGAAGGGCACAAAAACCACTATCTGTACTTTCCAATCTGTTTTATCTCGTAACGTTAGCTTCAAAATAACATATTTCCAAATATCTTTCATCCATCCAGTCAATGTTTATCTAATGACTACGCCACATATGGGTTTCCCTGGTGGTTCAGACAGTAAAGAATCCACCTGCAATGTAGGAGACCTGGATTCAATCCTTGGGTTGGGTAGTTGCCTGGAGAAGAGAATGGCGACCCGTTCCAGTATTCTTACCTGGAGAGTCCCACGGACAGAGGAGCCCGATGGGCTACGGTCCATGGGGTGGCAGAGTCAGGCACAGGTGAGTGACAGCTGCTTTCACTCTTCATTCGCTAGGACCCGGGAATGTGATATTGGACAAGACAGTAATAGTTTCTGTCCTCAGAAACATACAATTTACTATAAACGGTAAGTGATGAAATAAACAACTATTAACATAGGTTTGTGAGAATTGGGAGGTTACTTATACCTGTTTTGTAGTGCTGGAGATTCTTTTGAATTAGCTGAGATTTAAAGGATAAATGGGAACAAGGCAATCTAAGGGAAAAGTTAAGTCCTTCTTGGTAAGAAACATCTTTGTGACATTTAAGTGAAAGAGTGGATATAGATAAGATTTAAGAGGCAGACTGTAGGAGGACATGGGAACTTTAATAAAGAATTGCTTATTTAAATACATTCTTAAACTAAAAGAAATAGAAGTTATTGAAATAAGTTGTAAGTGTCTGAATTACATGATAAGATTTGCATTTTGGAAAGGTCAGTTTAGCTTATGGTGTGGTGAATAAATCAGAGAAATTTGTCTGAAAGCAGCGAAAGTTTTCCTTTATTTGAGTATCTTTTCCAGGTTGGCAGTTCAGTGGCATTTAAAACATTCCACATGATAGATGGTAGTGAACGCCTGACTTGAATATGAACAGAGTAGCCTGGAAATCCTAGGGTCAGTGGTGACCCTGTGTGGCTCCCGGATCTCAGGTTGGCAAGATCTGGGAAGATGCAGTGGGAAGAGGAGCCAGCCACTGTGCGCGTGGGTGTGTCTGTCACTTCAGTCGTGTCTGACTCTACAAGCCCGTGGACTGTAGCCCTCCAGGCTCCTCTGTCCATGCGGTTCCCCAGGCAGGAAGACGAGTGGGTTGCCATGCCCTCCAGGGGATCTTCCCAACCCTGGGACTGAGCCTGCATCTCTTTATGTCTTCTGCATTGGCAGGCAGTTTCTTCATCACTAGTAACACCTGAGATGCCCCATACCAATCATGACTTTTGCCCAGTGCAGAAGTCAGACTCTCGGGAAAGTTTTCACACACAGAAGTGGCAAAAATACTATTTTATAAGTTTTGAGGATGTGAGAGTATTTTTTAAGTGTATGATGTGACTTTTATTGTGAGAATTAGGAGGGCAAAAAGAGAGAAGAGAGAAGCCCAGTAGAGGACGGTCAAATTTAAATAAATAAATAAATAAATAAATTGTACAGGAGACAGGGATCAAGACCATCCCCATGNTCTAGTCAAGGCTATGGTTTTTCCAGTAGTCATGTATGGATGTGAGAGTTGGACTGTGAAGAAAGCTGAGTGCTGAAGAACTGATGCTTTTGACCTGTGGTGTTGGAGAAGACTCTTGAGAGTCCCTTGGACTGCAAGGAGATCCAACCAGTCCATTCTGAAGGAGATCAGCCCTGGGTGTTCTTTGGAAGGAATGATGCTAAAGCTGAAACTCCAGTACTTTGGCCAACTCATGCGAAGAGTTGACTCATTGGAGAAGACTCTGATGCTGGGAGGAATTGGGGGCAGGAGGAGAAGGGGACGACCAAGGATGAGATGGCTGGATGGCATCACTGACTTGATGGACGCAAGTCTGAGTGAACTCCAGGAGTTGGTGATGAACAGGGAGGCCTGGTGTGCTGTGATTCATGGGGTCGCAAAGAGTTGGACACGACTGAGTGACTGAACTGAACTGAACACCTTGATACCTTGACACCAAGTGAACATCCTGTATTCCTACTATCTTCCACCCAGTGACTTTTGGCATTCTCTAGTCTGAATCAATTGTGATTGATTTGCAAAATGGTGACTTTTTACTTCTATTATTTGTTGTACATTTACTCTCTGGTATTTCTATGAAAGAAAAGTTTTTGTCCTTCCCTTTATTTATTTCTACTGGCACTTCTAAATTCATGCATTTTCTTTACCCAATTTTCAAATTCAATTATTCCAATTACTTTTTTTGAGGCTTATATTATCCCAAATTCCTCCAGTGGGAATCTTCAATCCATTCTTTAAGCATTTCTTACCATAAGAGAATTTAATGTTTTATGGAGAATTTTAATAAAGTTATTGTAATAAGTAAAACATAAGGAAACAGGCAGATAAATATGGAATCTGGCATCATGTAAAAGAAAAGTGGCGTGGACTGTACAAATATAATTTAACTGTTACATTGGTAAAAATGTAATTTTTTTTAAAAGAATTCTTCCAGGTTAAAAACAATGGTAAATTCTTATTGTATACACTGCATATGAAACCATATGTATAAGGCCTAATATTAAGCCAATGAAGAATTCTGATTGGGACAACATATCAATTTCACACTTTGACTACTTGATGGGAGAGCAGACTCAGTGGAAAAGACTCTGATGCTGTGAAAGACTGAAGGCAAGAGAAGAGTGTAGCAGAGCATGACATCATTAGGCAGCTTCACAAACTCAACAGGACATTAATTTGAGCAAACTCCCTGAGACAGTGAAGGACAGGGAAGCCCAATGTGCTGCAGTCCACAGGGCTGCAAAGAGTTGAGGACAGGACTTAGCGACTGAAGAAGAGAAAAATCTGTTTCACAACCAACAAAAATTATCAGCCATTTAATTTTGATTCATCTATGTGAAAGTGAAAGTCGCTCAGTTCTGTTCCACTCTTTGCAACCCCATGGACTATACAGTCCATGGAATTCGCCAGGACAGAATACTGTAGTAGGTAGCCTTTCCATTCTCCAGGGTTTCTTCCCAAGCGAGGGATCCAACCCAGGTCTCCCACATTGCAAGTGGATTCTTTACCGGCTGAGCCATAAGGGAAGCCCAAGAATTCTGGAGTGGGTAGCGTATCCCTTTGCCAGGGCACCTTCCCCACACAGGAATCGAACCGGGGGTCTTATGCATTGCAGGCAGATTCTTTACCAACTGAGCTATCAGAGAAGCCCTTTGAGTCATCTATTCACCTTCAAAATGGTAAACCTTTTCCTGACTCCAGGATATTTTGAAGTATATGTCGCTCAGTCCTGTGTGACTCTTCGTGACCCCATGGACTACACAGTCCATGGAATTCTCCAGGCCAGAATACTGAAGTGGGTAACCTTTTCCTTCTCCAGGGGAATCTTCCCAACCCAGGGATTGAACCTACGTCTCCGGCATTGCAGTTGTATTCTTTACCAGCTGAGCCACAAGGGATGCCACAAGGGATATTTTGAATGGTGCCTATAAATAGAAACACACAGATAAAATACGTATCACCTAAACATTGTATACAATTCTAAAACTGCTTCAAAATATGTTTCATTAAAATCAGTAACTAATGCAGGATATAAAATCAACAAACAGAAATCCCTTGCATTCCTATACAATAATAATGAGAAAGTAGAAAAAGAAATTAAGGAAACAATTCCNGGGAGGCCTGGCGTGCTGCGATTCATAGGGTCGCAAAGAGTCGGACACGACTGAGCGACTGAACTGAACTCAACTGAAATAAATAAGCAAGCAAACAAACGAACTGCAGTGTTTTGGAGATGGGATGAGAAACATATGGGTGGTCAGGTTGTCTGTGATCTATGGAATTGGGGGTGACATGCCTGATAGACTTTTTAAATTGATTTTTATTGAAGTATGGGTGCTTTACAAAGCTGTGTTACTTTCTAGTATACAACAAAATGAATCAGCTGGATGTACACATATATCCTCTGTCTGTTCATTTGTTTTTCTTCCTTCTTGTTCAGGTCACCCCGGTGCACTGAGTATCTTCCCTCAGTGTGCAGTGGGTTCTCCCTGGTTATCTATTTTATACCTAGTATCAGTAATGTATATGGGTCAGGCCCAGTCTCCCAACCCATCCTACCCACACTTTCCCCCTTGCTATCCCTAAATGATTTTTAATTCATTTACTTGTTTACTGTTTATTTTTCCTTCCTAAAATGTAAATTCATGAGGGTAGGACATTGTTTGTTTTGTTCACTATGGTATTCCCAGGGTGAAGGAGCTGAAAGAGCTCAATAAATATTTGTTGAGTTAATTAATATATGACTGAATTCGGCTCAGGTTGACCACTTTGAGTGGAATAGTTCTGGATAGGCAGCAATGGATAGGGTCAGCTACATTGTAACAGGAGATTCTATAAAATCTCGGTATCTTTCGTTTTCCAAGACGTATAACAAGAAATAACACATTCCTTTAAATGCAAAGACTTTACCTAATCACTAAACTCTTACATTCACGGTGATGGTAATTAAGCAACGTGTTTAAAGGAAAGCTTCCTGAAGCACGTGCTCACCCCTGGACGACCATCACCTTCTGAGTCTCAAATAGAATGGAGCAATTCAGCATGTGCTCAATAAACCATGGCGCCAGGTCCTAAAATTGCCGGGCTAAGGAAAAGAGACAAGATACCAAAGCTTCAAATTACTCTGATGCCAGAATTTCCTTTGCTGATCTAATTCTGAAGGAATACAATAGGAATTTGAGTGATGATGTGTCTGGGGATCGATTATGCCCACGTGAAGGGACAGAGTGATTTGATTCTTTTAAATTTTATTATTGTGGGTTTTTTTTCTCTTTTCCTCAAGTCACAACAATCTAGTTGTTACATCTTACATCTACTCCAGAAGCTCATAAATTCATGGTGTCTTCTACCAAATATAGGCTATATTTATAGACATGAAAAAGTGCAAACAGACAGAGGCGCATAGCTGAAATCTAAGGTGTGGTTCATGTGGCTTTAAGGAAGTGTTGTTCTATAGTGATTTGCATATGGTAGTGAGAAATTAAAAAAAATCTAACTGAAAAAAATGAACACTCTCATTTTAGTTTGCTAGTCAAAATTCAGGGGGAGTGTGGCTTACTGTGGGATTCCCTGGTAGCTCAGCTGATAAAGAATCCACTTGCAATGCAGGAGACCCTGATTCAATTCCTGGGTCAGGAAGTTTTCCTGGAGAAAGGATAAGGTACCCACCCCAGTATTCTTGGGCTTCCCTGGTAGCTCATAGGGTAAAAAATCTGCCTGCAATGCAGGAGACCTGGGTTCATTCCCTGGGTCAGGAAGATCCCCTGGAGGAGGGCATGGCAACCCGCTCCAGTGTTCTTGCCCGGAGAATCCCTGTGGATAGAGGAGCCTGGCGGGCTATAGTCCATGTGGTCTCAAACAGTTGGACACAATGAAATGACTAAGCACAAGCACGTGGCTTATTGTAGGAAACATAATGTTAATATCAGAAGGTTCTGACACTGCCTATGATTGGAACTTGACCTGAGGGCCATCCTAACCACTGTAGCTCTCTGTATCCTCAAACTCTAAGTGAAGGGGTCTCTTCCAGCTCTAAAATGCTCTCCAGCCCAAATACATTGAATTGTGGAACTGCTACTTTTCTGAAGAACATACTGAATATCAAAGTTACAATGGCCTAGAGATAAAAGGATGATCATAAGCAACTCTGTGCAGATACTTCTATTTGGAAGTGAATAATGTCAGGAATAGAACTATTACATGCATGAAAAACATAGTGATTTCCCCTTCACTGCAGGAGATATGAGCTTGAAGCTGCAGATAGCA
Organism: Neotragus pygmaeus; assembly: GCA_006410875.1. Classification (NCBI taxonomy): domain Eukaryota; kingdom Metazoa; phylum Chordata; class Mammalia; order Artiodactyla; family Bovidae; genus Neotragus; species Neotragus pygmaeus. Next base: position 898,988 of record SJYV01028892.1, on the reverse strand, counting down.
TATATGTTTTTATTTTTTTAATATACACGCCTGTGATAAGGGACTTCCCAGGTGGCACAGTGGCAAACTATCTGCCTGCCAGGGCAGGAGACCCAGGAGACCCAAAAGACATGAGTTCAATCCCTGGGTCAGGAAGTTCCTCCGGAGGAGGACATGGAAATGGCAACACACTCCAGCAATCTTGCCTGGAAAACCCCATGGACGGAGGAGCCTGGTGGGCTACAGTCCATGGGGTTGCAGAGTGGGACATGACTGAGCACACACCCATGGTAAAGTTTAATTTATAAATTAATCACAGTAAGAGATGGACAATGACTAATAAGAAAATAGAACAATTATATTAATACAGTGCAATAAAAGTTATGTGAATGTGATTCCTATTTCTCAAAGTACTGTACAAGTATAATACTGTTTCATGCCCTGTGGTCATAATTTTTGCAATTTTAAGTATAACAATAACCCTATCATCAATTTATTTTTCCTTCTTCACAATTTCATGTATCAATGATTCACTTTTACAATAGATCTTAGAAAACTTGGCATACTGTTTTCTTTTTCTTTCCTTATTAAGTCGTTTCACTTTTTCACTTATAGGAAGAACTTTTTGCCTCTTTTTGACATATCTGAATAGCTAGCATCACATCCTTTGTACTTTAGGGCTGTTATTAGGTAAAATAAGAGTGACTTCAACACAAGCCCTCAGATATAGACAGTTAATACAATAACCCAGAGGGTCAATAGCTGATGAGTGCTGGACCAAGGGACACATCATGTCCCTGACAGGAAAGATGTCATCATACTACTTAGAATATCATGTGATTAACATTTATGAATTATTTATTTCTGGAATATTCCATTTAATATTTTCAGACTGAGGTTGATCTAGGGCAATTGGAATCAGGAAAAGTGAAACCACAGATAAGCGGGGATTTAGAATTAGCAGATCTAACCTTCCTAGAGCCCTTGATTTAGAAGCCAGAGTTCTTTCCATGTGTTCTCTCTCTCTCTCTTTTTTTTTTTTCCCAGAAATAAACATTCAATTTATTTCACTTTTTTCTAAAACTTTTTCAAATGGCAAAGCTTAATTCCAAGACCTTCAAAATCTTTTTAAACACCATTTTATAGAGGATTTAAAATTTTTAAACCCTTGGTTGTCAGACTATGACAACTGAAATGGAAATCTGCTGAGAGTCACTTGTAAAAGTGTCAAATCAAATCTGAGCGCAGACAAGGCTATCGATTCCCATTTGCATATGAACTTCTATCTCAGAAATAGTATTTTAAGAAGACATTGTTTCATGCTAAAACTTCCCTACTGCCCTATTTTCAGTTTAGCAATCCAGTTAGTTGTTAGTGACCCAGATCCATTTAAAGATACAAATGTATTCCAAAGGACTGTTCCTCAAGGTTTAACTCAGCTAGTTCAAATACTGTGGAGCACTTGATAGGTTATTTTCTCCATATTCTTCTTTGCATAAGAAAAGGAGTGATGTTGATTTCATGTGTTATACTTTATCCTCCAAGGGATGTTTCCAACCTTTGGATTGGACCTGCATCCTTTGTCTCCTGCATTTCAGGCAGATTCTTTACCACAGCTATCCGGGAAGCCCTCTTGGTATAATAAAAGCTTTTCAACTTTCTAATGCTGATTTATTACAAAATGTCATTGCAGGAGAAATATTTCAGTACATTAGACCCAAGATATACATCTCTCTAACATGCAACACTATTTGGCCTTGCCTTGTTGCTTGCACCTTTGAATAATTACTTGAAGGCATCCATACAAGAGTGTACATATTATAAAGTATTAAAAAGTCATGCTTCCAACAGAACATGGACACTATAGCAGCTCCAGTGTACTGAACTAATTATCTTCCTGCCTTTCCATCAGGCCTCCAGAAAACCATGGCACATGGTTACTAACGTGAAAGTGAATTTGAGAAAACACTGAGTAGAAAGTTAAGAAAGAGGAGATGAAAGACACAGATATAGACACTGAAGCACAACTTGGTAGAAAAACTAAAAGAATAAGCTATAAAGAGCACATTCACCCATTTATCAAATACTTGTTTAATAATTAACACAGGATGAGCACTACAGAGTAAGAGAACTCAGATACAAAAAGATATAGGCCACGGGAAGGTATGACGGGACTATGAACCTGAAGCTAAGGAGAAGGAAAAAGCTCCTTTGGGGAGGCCAGTATGTATAGGTTGACCAAAGGGGAGGCCTGTCGACTCCTGGCGACGCTGCAGGTATAGGTAAGCTGCAGAGACCCGAGACTTTAGGGTGCTTAAAAGTTAATGGTAGGATTAAACAAAGAGGGACATCTGTTTGGGTGGCATATTCCTTTCTTTTTTTTTTTTTAAATTAATTAATTTATTTATTTTTAAATTTAACTTTACAATACTCTATTGGGTTTGCCATACATCGACATGAATCCACCGCAGGTGCACACAAGCTCCCAATCCCGAATCCCCCTCCCACCTCCCACCCCACAACGTCTCTCTGGATCATCCCCGTACACCAGCCCCAAGCATCCTGCATCCTGTATCAAACATAGATTGGTGATTCGTTTCTTACATAATAGTATATATGC
>SJYV01028892.1:883207-894912 GCA_006410875.1 Neotragus pygmaeus | reverse complement strand
CACCTTATCTTCGACAAAGGAGGCAAGACTATACAATGGAGTAAAGACAATCTCTTTAATAAGTGGTGCTGGGAAAACTGGTCAACCACTTGTAAAAAAATGAAACTAGATCACTTTCTAACACCACACACAAAAATAAACTCAAAATGGATTAAAGACCTAAATGTAAGACCAGAAACTATAAAACTCCTAGAGGAGAACATAGGCAAAACACTCTCTGACATAAATCACAGTAGGATCCTCTATGATCCACCTCCCAGAATACTGGAAATAAAAACAAAAATAAACAAATGGGATCTAATTAAAATTAAAAGCTTCTGCATAACAAAGGAAACTATAAGTAAGGTGAAAAGACAGCCTTCTGAATGGGAGAAAACATTTCTTTAAGTTTTTTAATTGGAAGATAATTGCTTTACAAAGCTGTGTTTGCTTCTACTGTGCAAAACCAATCAGACATATTTATAGACATACACCCCCTCCTTCTTGAGGCTTCCCTGATGGCGCCAATGCAGGCGATACAAGAGACACAGCTTTGATCCTTGGGTTGAGAAGATCCTGGGGGAGGGCATGGCAACACACTCCAGTACTCTTGTCCGGAGAATCCCATGGACAGAGGAGCCTGGCAGGCCATAGTCCGTAGGGTCGTGAAGAGTCAGACATGACTGAAGTGGCTTCACGCAGTCATGCATCCCTCCTTGTTGAGGCTCCATCCCTCCTCCCGTTATATACACCTATGTCTTCAGAGTGCCAGCCTGGGCTCCCTGTGTTATATGGTAGCTTCCCACTAGCTATCTAGTTAGCACGTTTCTTTAATAATAAACACCAAGTGTTGGAGCAGAAGGCAGAAGGCCCCAGGTCCTAAGCAATGGAGAACCCACAGCAGTTGCTGGAGTGACATAATAAGATCACGAACGAGATTTGTTCGTTAAGAACCAAGGACCAAGCATGCGGCAGACGGGCAACACGGAGACTAGACAAGAGGATTTTGTAATAGTCCAGGAGTTATTCAGCATGTCAACAAAGGCATGCACAGTGGGCGTACAGCAGGGGCCGACATGTGGGCAGGTGACGGCACTACGCAAGTGTCAAAGACGATGATCTGCGCTGGGCTTCCCAGGTGGCGCTGATGGTCAAGAATCTGCCTGTCAACGCAGGAGAGGCAAGACATGTGGATTCATTCCCTGGGTCAGGAAGGTCCCCTGGAGAAGGGAATGGCCACCCACTCCAGCATTCTGGCCTGGAGAATCCCATGGACAGAGGAGCCTGGTGGGCTGCAGTCTATGGACCCACAAGGAGTTGGACACGGCGGAACGGCTGAACACGCACGCGTCACCTGTGCCAGCTGAATGAGGCGCTATGCACCTGCAGCAAGGCAGACCGTGAGACGAGATTGGCGCTTCACTGAACCAGCATGCGACCCCTCATGACAACTCTGACCTCCAGGGAACTATTGGTGGCTCCCCTCTCCCCCACAGCAGGTTCTTCCTGGTCCTGTTGTCTCTCGCAGGAGATGGAAACTTCTTTCTGCATAGCATTCACAGATCTTGTAGTCAGAGTATTCTCCTTGTTGCTATAGTCACCTTTCCCCTATGACAATACTCCTTTCCAGTAAAGTCTCTACCCTACTTTACATTATTTTTGATAGTTTAACGATGTTTATTTATTCAGATTTCAAATCCCTGCACCCCCAGTTTTTCTTTCTCTTAGCTCTTCTATGTTCAATATGTTATGCCTACAGAATGTGGACTTTCCATAAGGAAAATATTTGCTTTAGTATCTGTTTAAAGTACCAATATTTTCAAATAGAATGTCTATGTCAAAGCAGAGGTCACAGGCATAAAAGAGATGAGACACCTAAAGCACTCAGTATAGGGTTTGGCACAGACTGGACATTAAATAACTGTTGGCTGGTTGATGTCATTGTTATTCTTGTAAATGTTATTATATAATGCACTTCTTAGCTCATCATTTTCTCTGATAAAATTATATTCTGTTCCCAAGGCCTAAGATAAAATCTAAACTCCTTAACATAACTCACATGGTCTTTTATGACAAGGATCCTATCTACCTATTAACCCGATGGCTAAAGTGAATGCTTCATTTGCTTTGTTAAACCTCCAAGTTCTGTAAGTACCACGGCTTTTTATTCTTGCACATGCTATTTCAACTTCCTCAAAGCCCTCACTATCTCTTTCCCCCAATTAATATGGAAAATAATTTTTATGCTATTATTGATATTCAAAACTATAATGAAGCATTAACAACAAATCTAAAATTACTTTTCTTAAAGATCATTATTCTTAACTTTTTTTCCCCAGTATTTCTGCTCTTTGGATCATTTTGTCCCATTTTATTATAAATATAATTCTACTGAATAAGCATTTCTATGTAATTAAAGTACTTTATAAACATACTTATCAGTGGTTGCATGATAATTCATTTTATGCATGACCTATAATTTATATGACTAATTTAATAGTGTTTAGCTTATGTTTTTATCTATTTCCTTGCTCTTATTAATAAGATTATGAGTATTTATGTACATGTGTGTTTGTCAACATCTTTGATAATTACCCACAGTTTCATTATGTTCTTAGAACCATTTGCCAGAACTAGATCACTGCATCAAAGTATGCAAATACTTTAAAATTTGTATTCCCAAAATTGCCTGAAAGTTTTGCTTGCACAGCACACTCTTACCAAGATTGTATAGGTTAATTATTTTATCTTTTGTTAATTTGCTATCATTCTATATTATACTTAAAAGCAAAAATAGTAATTTTTGAATACCAATTATATACCACACTCAATAGGCAGCATTGTATTTTTAAAACAGTTTATATGATCTTCAATGTGATTCCTCAAATTAGTATTTAACATGAACTCTCTTTAAAAATATCAGTTCATACCATTTTCTCATTCATCTAGATGAGTCCTAGTACTGTTTTAGTGAACTATTTTTTTTTTGTTTGTTTCTCATTGTCCTTGTGGCATTTTAACTTATTTAGCATTATTTGAATGTTTAATTTATGTTTACAATAAAAACAATTGATGACTATTATAGACAATTCATAAAATATATAAAGTTAAATCATAAAATATATAAAGTTAAAGTTAATAACAAAAATTATTATAATCCCATATGCAGAAAATTGATGATTCATTATCTTTTGAACATACATATTTAGTATATTGCTTAGATTTTCTTTTTAGTTGCAATATATAACATTTTTTAAAGTAAAATGAGTGAATATTTAATGCCTTTAGCTAACTAAATGAAGATGTCTTCATTTTCTTTGTGAATGCATTTATTCCATTTATTTTTTTTACATTTTTAAATGACATTGTGCTAAAAATCCTTGCACGCAGATATATGTATTATCTTCCAATTATATCTTTAAGTGAAGTTTTGGGAGATCGAATTGTGAATTTATATGAAGGGATTTGCTAATAGAGATCTGGCCTTAAGTAATCGTGGGAATTGGTTAAGTGGTCTCTATGAGGACATTGTCTGCATGTCCAATGCTGAAGCTTGAAGTCTGAGAGCAGATAGTCAAGAAGGGAAAATGTATATAAAGAAGTTGAGGAGAGCAAGAACAAGCTGGATCCGACAAGCTCTGGGATATATTTATCCTAGTGAGTCTGTTTCTCTCATTGAATCCTAACTGATGCACAGAAAAAGACCAGTAAAATCAGAAGTGCAAGAAATATAATGAAAAAGATAACATTTATAATATCCAGGCATGTTTCTACGTGTTTAATACATAATAAAATATTCAACCCCCTTAATGCTCTATAACTACTGATATTCTCCTTGTTATCCAAAAGAATAACTGAGGGAAATTTCCTGGTGTTCCAGTGGTTAACACTCTGCACTTCTACTGCCAGGGAGCAGGTTCGATCCCTGTTCAGAAAACTAAATGACTGCAGTGTAGTCAAGAGAAATTCAGTACTACTAAATGATACTTAAATAAAACGCTCATGTCCTAGAAAAATTTGAAAAAACTAAACAGCGGTACCTTTATTTTGTGCTATGTTTTTGATTTGATATTTGTTGTTGATACTTCTTATTATCAAAACTTGATCCCAGGCGAACATCTGCGGCTAGGCAATCATGATGTAGGATCAGAAGGAGGAGTTTGGAAAGGCTTACAGTCTTTTTGAATTGGCCATTTTTAGCATGACTCAACTTTCATGAGCTACGTTCTCCTTATTAAAATACTGAGTGATTTAAGATACTGGCTCCTCTTGTGTTCATTGTATAATGTGATGCTATATTTTGAGTTTGACTTTAAATTCTTGAAGTTCTGCTTTATTGACTATGCCAAAGCCTTTGACTGTGTGGATCACAATAAACTGGAAAATTCTGAAAGAGATGGAAATACCAGACCATCTGACCTGCCTCTTGAGAAATCTGTATGCAGGTCAGGAAGCAACAGTTGGAACTGGACATGGAACAACAGACTGGTTCCAAATAGGAAAAGGAGTACGTCGAGGCTGTATATTGTCACCCTGTTTATTTAACTTCTGTGCAGAGTACATCATGAGAAACGCTGGGCTGGAAGAAGCACAAGCTGGAATCAAGATTGCTGGAAGAAATATCAACAACCTCAGATATGCAGATGACACCACCCTTATGGCAGAAAGTGAAGAGGAACTGAAAAGCCTCTTGATGAAAGTGAAAGAGGAGAGGGAAAAAGTTGGCTTAAAGCTCAACATTCAGAAAACGAAGATCATGGCATCTGGTCCCATCACTTCATGGGAAATAGGTGGGGAAACAGTGGGAAAAGTGTCAGACTTTGTTTTTTTGGGCTCCCAAATCACTGCAGATGCTGATTGCAGCCATGAAATAGGAATGATGCTAAAGCTGAAACTCCAGTACTTTGGCCACCTCATGCAAAGAGTTGACTCACTGGAAAAGACTCTGATGCTGGGAGGGATTGGAGGCAGGAGGAAAAGGGGGCAACATAAGATGAGATGGCTGGATGGCATCACCGACTCGATGGATGTGAGTTTCAGTGAACTCCGGGAGATGGTGATGGACAGGGAGGCCTGGCTTGCTGCGATTCATGGGGTCACAAAGAGTCGGACATGACTGAGCTACTGAAATGAACTGAACTGAACTGAACTATACCTTGGAAGGAAAGTTATGGCCAACCTAGATAGCAGATTAAAAAGCAGAGACATTACTTTACCAACAAAGGTCCATCTAGTCAAGTCTATGGTTTTTCCAGTAGTCATGTATGGATGTGAGAGTTGGACAATAAAGAAAGCTGAGGGTAAAACAATTGATGCTTTTGAACTGCGATGTTGGAGAAGACTCTTGAGAGTGCCTTGGACTGCAAGGAGATCCAACCAGTCCATCCTAAAGGAAATCAGTCCTGGCTGTTTAATGGAAGGACTGATATTGAAGCTGAAACACCAATAATTTGGCTACCTGATTCGAAGAGCTGACTCACTGGAAAAGACCTTGATGTTGCAAAAGATTGTGGGCAGGAGGAGAAGGGGATGACAGAGGATGAGATGGTTGGATGGCATCACTGACTCAATGGACATGAGTTTGGAGAAACTCTAGTAGTTGGTAACGGACAGGGAGGGCTGGCGTGCTGCTGTTCATGGGGTCAAAAAGAGTCAGACATGACTGAGCGGCTGAACTGAACTGAACTGATAAAGCTGATATATCCATCCATATGCAGGTTTTTGTGTGAACATAGTTTTTGATTCATTTGGATATGTACAAAAGAATATGATTGCTGGACCGTACAGGTGGTCCATGTTTAGTTTTATAAGAAACTGCCCAACTGTCTCCTGAAATGACTTCTCGGTTACATTTTCACCAGCAAAGTATGAGAATTCCTGTTGCTCTATATCCTCTTCCAGCATTTGGTGTTGTCAGTATTCTGGACTTCAGTAATAGAATGGACAACACTGAGAGTAAAACCTAAAGTAAACTATGGACTCTGGGAGATTATGATGTGTCAAGGATTATCTGCTGTAACAAATGTACACTCTGGTGGGAAATGTTGATAATGGGGGACGCTGACTGTGCTTGGAGGCAGAGTTTATACAGGAAATCTTTGTACTTTCTATTTCATTTCACTATGACCCTAAAAATACTCTGAAATAAAATATACTAAACATGAGAGGAAAACAGAGGGACAGACTCAGAAACATAGAGCTAAGAAAAAAGATGGCATGAAAATAGATGAGAAAGATAACATGTATATGTATGTTAATACTGTACATGCATACACATGTGTGTGTGTTTGTGTGTGTGTTTGTGTGTGTACTTTACTCATTTTAAAGTAGTCAGGCCACTTTATCCTTCACAGGGTTTCTGACAGCAGGTCAATCAGCTCTGCTTTGATTTATTTTGGCCCAGGAAACTATTTATCATTGTTTATTCTTTTACTTCATTGTAGGAAATTTTACCTAAGATCAAATCATGCAGATTAAGGAAACCCCAACCATTTTCATGGTGTTATATATCTTAGAGCTACTGTTCATTGATCCTGGTTCAACTTTAAGAGAGAAAAATAAATTGAGAAAGGGACAAGAGTGAAAGAGGGGAAGGAAATGGGAAAGAGGAAAAAATTAAGGAGTAAATGGGAGTGAGTTGGGGCAAAGAGTGATGAAATTTTCTTGAAAATACTCTTCAAGGAAAGAACCAGAAATAAGCTATTTTTTTTACAGGATTGCTCTGTTCTCACATGTTTAACTATCACAACCACCACCATTTTTTCCTCAATGACTCCTATAAAATTCACTGATGACTTTTTTCTTTAAAACTGTTCCTATAAAGTCTCAATCAATTTTATCTTTCCTTTGCTATAGCCCTTACTAATAAAACTCCTCCCTATTGCAATAATCTTTATATAATTATTTCCTCAGTTTGGGGTAAATTTTGTCTTCAACAAATTGGGGTAAATTTTGTGTCCACTGTGTCCACGACCCCCAGTGGCTGTGACAAACACAACCTCATGGATACCCTTTCACTATATTGTAAAATGAAAAGAAGTGTTGGGGACATTTACTTTTGGATCACAAATGTATGTTTTTCAGATAATAGTAGATAAATATTAAATTGAAAGCAATAAAAACTCAAATCATGCAAGATATAATTTATAAATATGCACACCATAAACAACTTGAATTAGCAATATAAACATTGGAATAGCTTGACTTCAGTGTTCATCATGGTCCTTGACAATACTGACCTTATCCAAACTATGTGTTCTGGAAAGCAAGAAAGATCTAGAAACTCTCCAACTTTTTGTGGCTAATCAAACAGACTGTTTTGCAGTAGTCAAGATATGGAAGTAACCTAAATGTCCATGGACAGTGGAATGAATAAAGAAGAGGAGGTACATATATACAATGTAATATTAATTAGCCATTAAAAAGAATGAAATAATATTGCTTTTTTTTTTTTCCAGCAACATGGACTAATCTAGAGATTGTTGTACTGAGTGAAATAAGTCAGATGGAGGAGAAATATCATATGACCTCCCTTATATGGGGAATCTGAAAAGAAATGATGCAAATGGACTTACAAAATAGAGACTCACAGACTTAGGGAACAGCAAACTCATAGTTGCTGGGGGAAACAATGAAGACAGGGATAGTTAGGGAGTTTGGGATGGACATGTATACATCGTTATGTTCAAAATGAATACCCAGCAATGACCTACTATATAGCACGTGGAACTCTGCTCAGTGTTATGTGGCAGCCTGGATGAGTGGGGAACTTAGGGGAGAATGAGTATATATATATATATATATATATATATATNGGGATTCTCCAGGCAGGAATACTGGAGTGGGTTGCCATTTCCTCCTCCAGGGGATCTTCCCTACTCAGCGATCAAACCTGCATCTCCTGCATTGCAAGCAGATTCTTTACTGCTGAGCCACCAGGGAAGACCCTTACTCTCTTAATGTTTTCTAATTTAATTATGAAGAAAAGATCATGAATCCTCTAGTAATTTTAAAGTATTTCATGTGTATAAAAATCAATGGAGGGAGGAAGGTCCAAAAGGGAGGGGATGCATGTATACCTAAGGCCGATTCATGTTGAGGTTTGACAGAAAACAACAACATTCTGTCAGCAATTATCCTACAATTAAAAAATAAATAAAAAAGAAATAGAAAAAAACAATGGAACACCAGACCCAACAGAGAGAACCCACTTTAGAATCAGAGCTGGAGCCTGTCAGTGTTACCTGAGGCCCAAAGGCTTCCAGAGAGAAGCGTATTCCCACCTGTGGTCCACAGACCATCAGCACCATCACATGGGGACCTTTGAAACCAGAACTTCCGGGCGTTGCCGGGAGGTCCTGTCCTCACGAGTTAGCCAGGTGAGTCTCCCGGACTCTGCTGCTGGAGAGCCGAGCCACTGATCTGGCCTGGGCCCCATGCTGCGCATCAGACGAGGAAGATTAAACGTGTCTTGGGGATCATCCAGCCGGTGGGCAGCAGAGAGGACTCAGAATCTCCATGCGGGCCTTCGTTTGCGGTCAGCATCAGACCCAGAGCTTCCTACGGGGCCCGCTGNTATATGTATATATATATATATGTATATGTATGTATGTATGTATATATGAGTATATATATGTATATATGTATGTATGTATGGCTGAATCCCTTTGCTGTTCACCTGAAACTATCACAGCATTGTTTACTGGCTATATCCCAATACAAAATAAAAAGTTAAAAAATACAGAACTACTCTGTTCTCACATATGTGACTATCAGAACCACCTCCATTTTTTCCTCAATGACTCCCGTAAAACTCACAGATGACTTTTTTTTAACCCACCTCTATAAAACTTGAATCAATTTTATCTTTCCTTTGAGATAGCCCTTATTAATAAAAGTCTTCCTTATTACAATAATCTTCAGGTAATCATTTCCTTAGTTTGGGGAAAATTTTGTCTTCAACATCTCACAATTATCTCTTAGCTTAGTACTTTCTGGTACTCCTTACCATGACTTACTAACATGTACCATTTATCACCATGTACCGCTTCATACATTATTCTTTCTTTGGGGAAGGGGAGTTTGTTCTGTTTGTTTGGATTTAACTTATATATTGTTGCATTATGCATTTTCTCATGCCTTTTACCTCAATAAAATCCAACTTCTTATTTCAGGACTGATAAACCTTAGCTGGGCACAGAAGAATTGATGCTTTTGAACTGTGGTATTGGAGAAGACTCCTGAGAATCCCCTGGACTGCAAGGAGATTCAACCAGTTCATCCTAAAGGAAATCAGTCCTGAATATTCACTGGAAAGACTGATGCTGAAGCTGAAGCTCCAATATTTTGGCCACCTGATGCGAAGAACTGACTCATTGGAAAAGACCCTGATGCTGGGAAAGACTGAAGGCAAGAAGAGAAGGGGACGACAGAGGATGAGGTGGTTGGATGACATCACTGACTCAACGGACATAAGTTTGAGTGAACTCTGGGAGTTGGTGATGGACAGGGAGGCATGGTGTACTGCAGTCCATGGGGTCGCGAAGAGTTGGACACAACTGAGGAACTGAACGGAACTACCTTGTATAGTTGAAAACTATCATAGTGCCCAAAACATAGGTACTTAATAAGGGTTTTACTAAATATAAATCCATGTGTGCATACATGTGTGAATGCAATAAAGCTACCCAAGTGGTTGACATGAAACTTTTGGTAATAAGACATGCACTGCTTATAGGAGTTTTCAAGTCTCCTTTGGGAGTGCTGGTTAACTACAGAAGAACTTGTTATCCTCCCAAATCTCTTACTGATGAATTTTAATTAACAGTGTTTTGATGTGCTCTGTAATTCCTTATGATAGGTACATTCCCATCTCCCAGCTAACCCGGCAAGAAGTGACAGAATACAGTCTGAAATCATACCCCCTCCTCATGCACTGGCTATATGTTGTCGCATAATGAACTAATACAAAATTAATGGCTTAAAATAATAATATTTATTCAGCTCAGGCATCTTCTTATTATCAGATATGAACTCAACCATTTATCTCCTGTTAGCTATGGGTCGTCTCAGCATCTCTGCTCACTGGGCAGGCTTGGCTGGTCAGTTCTGGCCTCCGCTGGGCCTCATTCAGATGCCTGATGATCAGCTTTTTGCCATCGTGACTCGGCCCACCTATCTTACATCCTTCAGGAGGCGGCTTTCGTCTTGTCTTCACAGCGTGGCAGGAACACAAGAGGGAAACCGGAAGCACATAGGTTTCCTGAGACTGAGGCTTGGAAACGGCACAGACCTGCATGCCATTGACCAAGTCTTGGGGCCAGCCCAAAGTCAAGGATAGGAAAGAAGAACCATCTTTTGGTGGAAAGAGCTGCGAACTATGCAGAGTATTCATCCAGGGAGGAGTGAGGCATTGGAACTGTTTCTACAGTCAGTCTGTAACACACATTTGTATAAATTTTGCTCTCCCCTTGGAATAAGTAAATAAAATATCAGTCTTAGGGAAGTCATTTAACCCAAAATATATTTAAGACAACCATGGAGACAGAGAAATGAAGAAGAAAGCGAACGCTAACATTGTTGATTGCCAGTTTTGAATGAGGCACAGTGTGTGCTCAGCACATTAATTCGGCCATAAGACACTCACTATAACGCCCCCCAAAGGAAGACATCATCCCCATCACTTTTAAACAAAGAAATTAAAGTAAGAGACCTTTAACTAAATTCTCAATGTCACATTACACATAAGTGGCTTAACCACGATTCCAATCTCGTTCCAAAATGCACGTTCTTTAGTTAACCATAACTCCCACTGAGGTGCTGCTTATCTTTCTGGCTAATTATTTAACTCCTCACTAGTACAATAAGCCTTAGAAGTTAGAGACCTTGCATCCTTTCAATCAACTATTACTTCTAGTAGAATGATACTTTTGGTTTACAAGTTTCAATATGTTCAAATGTCTTATTATTAAGAGGAAAAAAAAAAAATCTCAATTTGTTGGACTTTATCTAAACAGAAGATCACAGTCTGTGTCAATAGTACTAAAAAAAGAATTGAAATTTTCTTGGCATCAACAAGGACACAAAAACATTTTTCCTTGTGATTACAGTTTCAAAACCCATTAATGCTTCTGTAAGTTCCATGAATAAAAAGCAAAGACAGTAATCAAGAGGGGTAGGGGAGTGCAGACTTTCACATTAATAACGAACCGTAATAAGATAGTGAGTAAAAAATATGTTTCCATCTAGTAATCTTATCCACAAAAGGCAGACATTTTAAGTGTGGTCCCCAGGAGGATGTGGTAGCTGTGGGGAATCTCTGCTATCCCTGCTTGCCCCCCTTTTGTTCAGGAGGCAGAAACCAATCTCCCCAAAATGAACCCTCTAAATATGAAATGATCACCAGAGGCCATTTGAAACAACAGACAACTGAATCAAATTATGCCTTCTTCCCTTGGATAAGATACTTAAATTATAAATCCTTCTGGACTAGAAAGTGTGAAATAAATTGAATGCAATTAACTGTCAGAATTAATGACATTTCCAAGTTATTTCTTATAGAATCTCTTGAAGTGTAATGGGGTTTGGGGAACTTTGTATTTATCTTAATCAAGCTTATCTCAAATATTATTTAAAAAATAAAAAAAAAGGTGGACCTTAAGATCCACTGTCTACCTGAAAATGTGACTTTCTTTTTTTTCCCCCTGCCTTCCCCCCCCCCACCCATT
>SJYV01028892.1:810871-883087 GCA_006410875.1 Neotragus pygmaeus | reverse complement strand
CCCCCACCCATTCCACAGCATTTGATTGAGCAGTAGGAAGTGTGGACAGCGTGACTTGTTTCAAATCACCATGTCAGCTGTATCCTTCTTGGTTATTATTATGTAAAGTTTATTGAAATGTAATTATGTTGAGCTTAGTTTTACACTGGAAATTGTACAAAGATGATACTCTTGTGAGGATAATCTCTTGCAAGAGCTGAGGAATGACTGCAGTGGGTAAATTCAGTCTGAATGACTATGAGCACGGTCTGTTTGGCCAGCACAGTTTTCATTAGATAAGCCTTCAAGTGGCTAAATGACCTGTTTAATCCAAAAGGTGGGACTGTGGTAGGACCTAGTGAGGCAAATGATACATTTATTCCCACCGTGAATAGGAATTTGGTAGGTTAATCCTTCCTTAACATATATGGATACTGAATAAATAAACTAATTTCCCTACCACTTAAGAAAGCATCAGGGTTAATGATAGGCATAATGGGCCAACATCTTAGACACATCATAAGCTCTATTCCTGTTATGAAATTTTGATCTTGACAGGACATACACTGAGACAAATGAAGCTTCAATACGTAGATGCCAAAAGCTTTGTGGAACAGAATGAGTAATTATAAAAGGAAGAAATGCCAGTGAATGTCCATCTCTAACAATCACTGTCATTACCATAATGACCAAAAAATATCAAAACTGGAAGAAAAAAAAAAAACAGTAAAAAGAGAAGATACCCATATTCGCAAAATTCAACTAGATTCCAATGAAATTAAACTTGAATGAACTTGTTACTTTGAAGAGGACCTAAATGACTACATGGCTTGGGTTTTACTGATCACAAATTAAAGGACCTCTGTTTCAAACTCTACTTAACAGGAGTCTAATTATCAAAAATACTAGAAAGAAAGGTCACAAAAAAAGGAAAGAGTTTAATTTAGGGCAGGAAGCAAAGAATGTGGACCTCAAGGTCTAAACTCGAGACAGTTCTTGTACTTCCAGGCAAACATCAGGCAGGAGTTATTTTGAGATAAAAGCTATGACTTTCTATGAACTAGAGTCATGTCACTCTATGTGTAAATCCACCAAATTAATGTCATAGTAAAGCTGTATAAGTTCAAAGGAATACATAAGTAAACACTATCACTCAGAAATGCACTTCCTTACACATCAGTCAAGATCAAATCTTGTGGTTGGAAAGATCAGTTATTTTCCATGTTATAAAAACTTGGATTACATTTTTTTTAAGCATACTATTAGGAAATGTCTGAGTGGGTCTGTCTGGCTTGTTGATCATATATTAAACCATCCTGACTGCCTTGTATGCATTGTCTAGACTACATTATAAATTCCCCAAGAGCAGGGACAGTATATCATTGCAAGTTGAAATTCTAGGCCCTTCTGCAAATATTTAAGGAAAAGAGTCTGTCTTAATTACAAACTAAGCAAATGTCCCATTGGCATATCTCATTTCACGTGTTCCCCCTCCTGAAGGCTCCTTCCCCTTTATTACCTCCATCGTATGTTCTCATGTAGGAGATGCAGAAGAAGTTTTTTCTGTGTCCCAAGTCTGTCTGGTGCTTTAATGAGCTAGTCTTGCCATTACAGAAAATCAGAAAGAAAAGAACTGAAATTGAAACCTTAATATTATGTGTCTTCAGCTAATATGTATTAAAACTTTAAGATGATAAAGCCTAGTGATATTCAAATAGGATATATAGTTTAGTTAGTAGCTTTCAACCAATTTTCAGTCTTCGCTCGTGGCTGAGGTTAAAGCGTCTGCCTGCAATGCGGGAGACCTGAGTTCGATCCCTGGGTTGGGAAGATTTCCCTGGAGAATTGCTTTTTTTTCTTTTTATAATTTGGGGTTATAAAAATGAAAGGTACAGGAGAATTCTGTATTCAATTTCTTGTGAGTTTAAATATTTCAAAACAAATACAAAAACATTAAAAATAAAGCAGCCTTGCTATGTTGCAGATGTATGTTTGATAGTTGTATAATGTTACATCACTTAATTAAATTAAGGAAAAATAGAATACGATTATGTTTTATTCAGATGAATCCTGTATGTGTGTGTGCCTCTGTGGTGGTGGTGGGTTACACTTGAGTTTCTCAATATACTAGGCCATAAATGAGGAAATCTATAGATCTAAATCCATTCTAACAACAACCAGAGTTACCCTCCAATAGACTATCATCCAGTCAATTCAAAATTAGAGGACTTACTGTGGTTCAAATTCATCTTATTCTGCTCAACGTAGCCCAGTTCTGATCTAATCTATGATGCTGTTGATTGATTACTGTGATCAGTCAGCCGTTAAGATTTTGCAGATCCACCCACTTCCTCAACTTCTCCGCAGCTGACTCTTAGTTTGTTGAGATCAGTGTTGCCTGGCACTCTCCTCTGAACATGTCTTGCCTCTACATGCTTTGTGTTCATTCTCTTATAATCGCTGTCTTCTTCAAGACAATGTACACTCCTTGGGGGCTTCCCTTGTGACTCGGGCAGTAAGGAATCTGCCTGTAATGCAGGAGACCCGGGTTTGAAAGCTGAGTGGGAAGACCCCCCAGAGGAGAGCATCCAACCCACTCCAGAACTCCTGCCTGGAGAACTCCATGCACAGAGGAGCCTGGAAAGCTCCAGTCCATAAGGTCACAAAGCTCGGACATGACTGAAGCGACTTAGCACTGACATGCTGATTGGTTATATACTTTGCAGCCAAAGATGGAGAAGCTCTATACAGTCAGATAAGGAACATAAACAAACAAAAAACTGGGAGCTGGATGTGGCTCAGATCATGAACTCCACTTTGCAAAATTCAGGCTTAAATTAAATAAAGTAGGGAAAACCACTAAACCATTAGTGCATGACCTAAATCAAATCCCTTACAATGTTTCAGTGGAAGGGACACATAGTCTCAAGGGATTAGATCTGATAGACAGAGTGCCTGGAAAACTAAATCGAGCTTAAACATCTGGAAGTTCTCAGTTCATCTACAGTTGAATCTGGTTTTGGAGAATTTTGAGCATTACTTTGCTAGCCTGTGAGATGAGTGCAGTTGTGTGTAGTTTGAACATTCTTTGGCATTGAATGAAATGCCAAAAAAATTTCAAAAGAAATGAAATCCCCAAAGAAATGAAATTTCTTTTCATTACAAAATGAAATCCCAAAAGAAATGAAATTTTGAAAGAAGTGAAGTCCCCTCAAAATAGAAATTTCTTTGGGATTTGAATGAAAATTGACTTTTTCAAGTCCTGTGGCCACTGCTGAGTTTTCCAAATTTGCTGTCATATTGTGTGCAGCACTTTCACAGCATCATCTGCTAGGGTTTGAAATAGTTCAGCTGGAATTCCATCACCTCCATGAGCTTTGTTCATAGTGAGGCTTCCTAAAGCCCACTTGACTTTGCACTCCAATATGTCTGGCTCTAGGTGAGTGATCACACCATCATGATTATCTGGGTCATGAAGATCATTTTTGTATAGTTCTTCTGTGTATTCTAACCACTTCTTCTTAATATCTTCTGCTTCTGTTAGGTCCATGCCATTTATGTCCTTTATCGAGTCCATCTTTGCATGAAGTGTTCCCTTGGTATGTCTAATTTTCTTGAAGAGATCTCTAGTCTTTCCCATTCTGTTGTTTTTCTCTATGTCTTTGCACTGATCACAGAGGAAGGCTTTCTTATCTCTCCTTGCTATTCTTTCTAACTCTGCATTCAAATGGACATATCTTTCATTTTCTCCTTTGCCTTTAGTGTCTCTTCTTTTCTCAGCTCTTTGTAAGGCCTCGTTAGACAATCTTATTGCCTTTTTGCATTTCTTTTTCTTGGGGATGGTCTTGATCACCAAGATCAAGAGATCAAACCAGAGATCAAATTGCCAACATCCTCTGGATCATCAAAAAAACAAGAGAGTTCCAGGAAAACATCTACTTCTGCTATACTGTCTATGGCAAAGCCTTTGACTGTGTGGATCACAATAAACTGTGGAAAATTCTTAAAGAGATGAGAATACCAGACCACCTTACCTGCTTCCTGAGAAATCTGTATGCCGGTCAAGAAGCAACAGCTAGAACCAGACATAGAACAACAGATTGGTTCCAAATTGGGAAAGGAGTACATCAAGGCTATATACTGTCATCCTGCTTATTTAACTTATATGCAGAGTACATCATGCAAAATGCTAGACTGGATGAAGCTCAAGCGGGAATCAAGATTGCCAGGAGAAATATCAGTAACCTCAGACATGCAGATGACACCACCCTTATGGCAGAAAGCAAAGAAGAACTAAAGAGCCTCCTGATGAAAGTGAAAGAAGAGAGTGAAAAAGTTGGCTTAAAGCTCAACCGTCAAAAAACTAAGATCAGGTGGAGTCTTTAGGATTTTCTATGTAGAGGATCATGTCATCTGCAAACAGTGAGAGTTTTACTTCGTATGGCAAAGCCAATAGAGTATTGTAAAGTAAAAAAAATAATAATAATAAAAAATAAATAAGTAAAAACTAAGATCATGGCATCCGGTCCCATCACTTCATGGCAAATAGATGGAGAAACTATGGAAACAGTGACAGACCTTATAATTTGGGGCTCCAAAATCACTGAAGATTGTGACTGCAGCCATGAAATTATTTCTCTCCTTGGGAGAAAAGCTATAAATAATCTAGACAGCATATTTAAAAGTAGAGACATTACTTTACCAACAAATGTCCGTCTAGTCAAAGCTATGGTTTTTCCAGTAGTCATGTATCTATGTGAGAGTTGGACCTCAAATAAAGCTGAGTGCTGAAGAATTGATGCTTTTGAACTGTAATGTCTTTGGAGAAGACTCTTGAGAGTCCCTTGGACTGTGAAAAAGTGAAAGTGAATTTGTTCAGTCGTGTTCGACTCTTTGCGACCCCATGGACTGTAGCCTATAAGGCTCCTCCATCCACGGGATTTTCCAGGCAAGAGTGCTAGAGTGGATTGCCATTTCCTTCTCCAGTGGATCTTCCTGACCCAGGAATTAAACCCAGGTCTCCCACATTGCAGGCAGATGCTTTATCGTCTGAGCCACCAGGGAAGCCCTTGGACTGTAAGGTGATACGACCAGTCAATTGTAAAGGAAATCAGTCCTGAATATTCATTGGAAGGACTGATGCTGAAGCTGAAGCTCCAACACTTTGGCTAATGGATTAGAAGAAATGACTCACTGGAATAGACCCTGATGCTGAGAAACACTGAAGAGAGGAGAAGGGGATGACCGAGGATGAGATGGGTTGATGGCATCACTGACTTGATGGACATGAGTTTGAGCAAGCTCTGGGAGTTGGTGATGGACAGGGAAGCCTGGCATGCTGCAATCCATGGGATCTCAAAGAGTCAGACACGACTGAACAACTGAACTGAACCAAAATGATTGAGGACTGAGACTAAGGATTTCATCCTTAAGGATTAAGGATTGAGATTAAGCATTAAGGATGGATTGAGNTGGACAGGGAAGCCTGGCATGCTGCAATCCATGGGATCTCAAAGAGTCAGAGACGACTGAACAACTGAACTGAACCAAAATGATTGAGGACTGAGACTAAGGATTTCATCCTTAAGGATTAAGGATTGAGATTAAGCATTAAGGATGGATTGAGATTATGTATTTGGTTTAGGTTGGGTTTCCCTGGAAACAGACCCTAAGGCAGGAATTTGATTTTGTGGTGGTATGCAGAACCACCAGTAGAGGGATAGTAAAGCAAGATTGCTATACTTGATTCACTTTGCTGTACACCTGAAAACTAGCACAACATTGTAACTCCACTATAAATAAAGCTTTAAAAAGAAGAAATAAAATT
Organism: Neotragus pygmaeus; assembly: GCA_006410875.1. Classification (NCBI taxonomy): domain Eukaryota; kingdom Metazoa; phylum Chordata; class Mammalia; order Artiodactyla; family Bovidae; genus Neotragus; species Neotragus pygmaeus. The sequence continues at coordinate 877,281 of SJYV01028892.1, read as the reverse complement.
ATAAAAGATGGAGTGAAAAGTAAGATGGGGAAAGAATGGAACCTGATATAGGATACACACCTGAACCTTTCTGTAGAGTGAGCAGTATAGAAAACATGTCACAGTAGCTATGGAGAGAGAGTATAATTTTTTACGTCCATCCAGCATTTTCTCAGGCCTGCTCCTAGAAAGTGGGGGTAAACTTCTGATACTCCTTGCCTGCAGTCAGTGGCCTGGATGGAAGCAAGCCATCACACAGAATCATGCAGAGCTGTACAGTTCTAACAGTAGACTGCAGTGGGCAAGGCTTCCACCGACGAGAGAAAGACACGTCAACAGTAGTGTTTGACCTCCTTTTATTTTNTTGCCTGCAGTCAGTGGCCTGGATGGAAGCAAGCCATCACACAGAATCATGCAGAGCTGTACAGTTCTAACAGTAGACTGCAGTGGGCAAGGCTTCCACCGACGAGAGAAAGACACGTCAACAGTAGTGTTTGACCTCCTTTTATTTTTGCTCACAACCGTCTCTTCAATAGCATGCCTAACACAGTGCAAGGCATAGTGAGCAGGAAAAGAATACCCAATTAAGTCAAATTGTAATCTTGATGTAAAAGCAGCTTAGAAGACAGTAGAACAAATAATCCTCTTGGCTTACCAGAATGAAGCAGATTTATTACATGGGCTATGACCATTAGGAGACACATTTCTTGTCTCTGAAATAGTTAATGTTCATAAATTCCCCTCTTATTAAGAAGATAAGCATTTCCCAATATGGATGGGATCAAGGTTGCTGGGGTTTTTTTCTTTCTTTAATAGTTTTTTCTTTCTTCATTCATTTCTGTGCTGGGCTTCACGCTCCGCGGGCTGTTCTCGAGTCGTGGCGAGCAAGGGCTACTCTCTACTTGTGGTGTGTGAGCCTTTCATTGTTGCAGCTTCTTTTCTTGTGGAGCGCAGGATCTAGGGTGTGTGCACTCAGCGGTTGTGGCTCCTGGACTCTAGACAGGCTCAGTAATTGTGGGGCACATGCTTGGTTGCTTTGCCACTGTGGGATCTTCCCAGACCAGCNCATAACTGTTTCAAAGAAGAAGTCTCTCTCTCTCTCTATATATATATATATATGTGTGTGTGTGTGTGTGTGTGTGTGTGTGTGTGTGTGTGTGTGTGTATATGTATATATACATTTGTATGGAGAAAAAGCTGTTGAAATTAGTGTGAAAGTAGATGAACACTGACTTTTCCCAGGGAGAAGAGGAAGGAAAGGCAGCCAGCTTCCACTGGACAGGAGACATTTCCACAACTTTCAGAGATGTAAAATAGCTCCCAAAACTCTATTCCAATTACCCTTAAACATTTCCTCTAGACAGTACACTGCTGTCCCTTGAAATGCATCGTCCCTTGCAGTTATAATAGTTCACTCTGATTATAGTTGAAACCTTTTAGACAAAAAAGGCAATGTTTCAGAGAGAATAAAAATTAAGTCTATTCTAATCTACAGTGTGTTTTCATCTAACTTTCCCTTTTAATTCCCATGCCATCTTGTCCAGTAGAATGACTTTAAAATCCATAAAATGCCACTTCAAGATTTGATTTTTATGTGATAGATTATGCAATTTTGTGGTATTTAAAAAATATCACTATCACAGTATGTGATTTCTTTTTATTTGGCAAATTATGTTGTGGGACATGAAAAGTAGATTGCTCTTCATTTCTTTGAAAGTGTTTTTCTCAGAAAAAAAAAGTATTGAATATGAAAAAATTATTAGGATATATATATATACATGTTTGTACCAGTATGACTATCAATCCTTACCTATACTTTCCATTATATAAACAATGGTTTTAAAACGAGGAAAAATATTAATGAATTAAACTTCAAAACTGTTTACAATGAAAGCTGTTTTTTATGAAGTTTCTTATGAGATCCTAAAGTTCCGCATTAGGCTCCATCATATTTCCCTTCTAAATGTTCCCAATTACTCTTTGGCCTGACAGTTTCATCTATAACTGACATTAATTTCTAACTTCTCAGACTGTGTCAGACAAAGCTCAGATCCTACTGTTTACTTCAGTGGTAATTTCCTCCAGATTTTGTGTTCTAAGCCAGAGACCACACAAAAACTTTACTTAAGATTTTTTTCAAAGCTTCAGGTTCTTGCAAATTTCAGTTTTAAAAATTCCTTCCCAAGGTTGGTATTATATCTTCCCACACAGTAATCCTTCTTTTACCTTCTTACATTATGTTTTTCTTCTTGAGGATAAACCAAAAGCACTGGAAAGATTACATTTAGACTTTAAAAATGTCTCTCCTTTATTTCAGGAGGTGCCAAAACCTTTCCAGTGATTATACTAGTTGGTGATCAAAGATCCTAGTATAAGTAAGTTTTAAAATAAAGACAATAATAAGGATTAAAAGAGACCGTGACTGCAGCCAAATTACCTAAAGTTCACCAATTACAGAAAGATTTCACAAAGATAATGATAAATGGTCATGATAATAATAAAAGTTAAATTTATTAGACACCTCTTATATACCAGAAACTTCTCTAAGTGTTTCATATACATTGTCTTATTAAATGTTCATTCAACAAGAAATATTTTAAAAATATTAACCTCTGCTTCTTTTTACTCATTACTTATTCAGTTATGTAATTGTGAGGGCAACCCATACTTTCCTTCTTCCAGGGAGAAAAGTAGCAACAGACATACAAGACAGAAAATGTAATGCTTTATCATCGTGTTTCAGACACTTAAATTCTTGGTATAGATTTTGCATCAATGAAAGGACCTTTAGAGAAATATTTTTTTCTTCTTAAAATCAAAATCCAGAAACTAAAGTGACTGAAGGCATAAAATTTATGCCATAAACAGTAGACATCAAAGAATGCCTAATGAGTAACAGCCAGTCTTCTTACATACTCAGAGAGAGAGCGATGGAGTCTACCACACATTAATGAGATGATCTTATTCGGGCCATTGCAATAGGGAATTTTATACAAGAGGAGTATCTTTAAAAAGTGTACTTCCCTTGTAGCTCAGGAGGTAGAGTATATGCCTACAGTGTGAGAGACCCGGGTTTGATCCCTGGGTTGGGAAGATTCCCCTGGAGTAGGAAATAGCAACCCACTCCAGTATTCCTGCCTAGAAAATTCCTTTTAAAAAAGGAGGATTGGGAGCTCGTTTACACCTGTGGTGGATTCATGTCGATGTATGGCAAAGCCAATAGAGTATTGTAAAGTAAAATAAAGTATAAAAAATAAAAAAAAATTTAAAAAGAGATAAAAAAGGAGGTTTGGAGGTTTTTAAAGGCACGTAAATAAGGGAGTCATGGGGCAAGCTAGAGGTGATTTCTACCTGGGAAATGAGAGAATATGGGCTCCCCAGATGGTGCAAATACACCTGCCAACCAGGTGACAAGAAAGATACAGGCTCAGTCCCTGGGTTGGGATGATGCCCTAGAGTAGGAAACAGCAAACCACTCCAGCATTCCTGCCTAGAAAAGTCCACAGACAGAAGAGACTGGGGGATGGGGGGTGGGCTACAGCCCGGGGGATGCAAAGAGTGGGCTATGACTGAACACACACTCTCAGGAGAGAGAGAGAATACTGTGGTCCTCTGCTATTACTCTTTACTCTGAAAGAGGGAATGATGGAGGGATTGTCCAAAGTTAAGTGCTTCCCCACAGTACAGTTAAACATTATAATCACGAGAAAAACAGCTCACAGGCTGGGATTGAGATGTAGAGTCAGAGATACATGCAAAAGAATGAAGGGCTGGATGGGCTTTGCAAAGGCACCTCTCACCTTGATCTCACACGCAACCTCAGGAGCCATTAGATTGGAGTCCAAATTTGAAATATGGGCAGGATAGGAGAGAGATGTTATGAGGATCTGCATGGGAGAGATGTCGATCATTGCTGAGTGTGGTCCGGGAGAGCAACAGGTTAACCTTTACCCTCTCGCTTCCCCTCTCCCCTTTCCACTCACCGATCTCCAATCCCTGCAGGGCTCACCATCAGAATGAATGGACAAGAGACACAGAGTGTCTGGTGAGAAAAACCAGACATAAAGTCAGTAGCATTATCACTTCCAAGGAGGTGCATAGAGGCATGCAATTTCCTAGCAAACACTAGGTAGGAATCTGCTCTCAGGTCAATAATCCACACTGAACCGTCATTTCTCCAAAAATGGCATACAGATGGCTAACAAATACATGAAAAGATGTTCAACGTCTCTCATTATTAGAGAAATGCAAATCAAAACCAGAATGAGATATCGCCTCACACTGGTCAGAAAGGCCATCATCAAAAAGTCTGCAAACAGTGCTGGAGAGGGTGCGGAGAAAAGGGAATGCTCTTGCACGGTTAGTGGGAATGTAAATTGACACAGTTGCTATGGAAGACTGTATGGAGATTTCTTAAAAATCTAGGAATAAAACCACCATGTGACCCACCAATCCCACTCCCAGACATACACCCTGAGGAAACCAAAATTGAAAGAGACAGATGTATCCCACTGTTCACTGCAGCACTATTTACAACAGCTAGAACATGGAAGCAGCCTAGTTGCCCATTGACAGATGAATGGATAAAGAAGCTGTGGTATATATACACAATGGAATATTACTCAGTCATAAAAAGGAACACATTTGAGTCCGTTCTGATGAGGTGGGTGAACCTAGAGCCTATTATACAGAGTGAAATGAGTCAGAAAGACAAACATGGCATTCTAATGCGTACATACAGAAGCTAAAGAAATGGTACCGAAGAGTTTACTTACAGGGCAACAGCGGAGAAACAGACATAGAGACTAGACTTACAGACATGGGGAGAGGAGAGGAGAAGGTGGGGCGTATGGAAAGAGTAACATGGAAACTTACATTACCGTATGTAATGGTAATTACACATGGCATTTGCTCTGTGGCCCAGGAAACTCAAACAGGGGCTTTGTATCAATTTAGAGGGGTAGGATGGGGTGGGAGATGGGAGGGAGGTTCAAAAGGGAAGGTGTATATGTATACCCATGGCTGATTCATGTTGAGGTTCGACAGAAAGCAACAAAATTCTGTAAAGCAGTGATCCTTCAATAAAACATATACATTAATAAAAAAATAATATTTCACATGGGGCATCTTGTATCTTCCTTGTTGAGCTTTATAGGGCTCTTTCAGGCTACTAGCTATCTCTGGGCTCTTTGTCGAACTTCTCAAGGAATGTAGGAAAGGCATTCATTTTTATATGTCAGTATATCATTTTAATATTCAGTATATATTTGAACACAAACCTCCAAAGATTTGGGACAATGTTCATGATTCACCTATGGTTTCTCAGCCTCCCAATTATGGCAACTTTGATCAGGATAACTTTTTGTCCTTTCATTCATTGTTAAGATATTTCAAAGTATCTTTGAACTTTACTGATAGATTACAGCAGTATTCTCCCCTTGTTCTGAAGCGTAGGTTGTGACAATCAAAAATAACTTCTCCAGCCATTGTAAAATGTCCCCTGGAAAATAAAGTCCCTCTCAATTGGGTGAAAGCCACTGGTTTAAGCTATGGATTGCTCTTGGAAGCGACTGGCATAGAAGTAGGCATGTGATACTGTTCTGACCAATAAGAACAAGTTTTCTTGGGGACTTCTTTTCATCTTAGTTTGCTCAGGCTGTCCTAAAATTTACCATAGTCTGGGTGCCTTANAAGAGTTGACTCATTGGAAAAGACTGATGCTGGGAGGGATTGGGGGCAGGAGGAAAAGGGGACGGCAGAGGATGAGATGGCTGGATGGCATCACTGACTCGATGGACGTGAGTCTGAGTGAACTCCGGGAGTTAGTGGTGGACAGGGAGGCCTGGCGTGCTGCGATTCATGGGGTTGCAAAGAGTCGGACACGACTGAGCAACTGAACTGAACTGAACTGAAGTGTGGAGAATTTCTTATATGAAAAGATCACAAACTCCTGAAGGAAAGAATTTTATTTTTGTGTCCCCCATACTAAGTAGAGTAAACAAACAATTAAACCTTTCTGAAGGAAAAAAGAAATTATACAAGTGTATGAGTCAGTCTCAGTTGAATTATGGACAAGAGCAAAACACTCAAGCTAACAAAGTAACTAGTAAGTGGACATCTGGAAGAATGAGGATTTAAGTTCCACCAAGGACCGTACTTGTCTTGGCCATCACTGTATCCCATGTGGTCTGAGCAGTGCCTGGCTGATATATAGCTGTCACTTCACAGACAGTTGTTAAAGAAGTTAAAGTGACTTTTTTCCTTTAACTTATGATTGCTAAATGTGAGATGTTTTTATTTATTTTTAACTTTTCTCAAGTTTTCAAACTTTCTCTCATGATTTATTTAGCTTGACCTGCCCATAGGTTTCTGTTTTGTCTTTTTTCTTTAATTCATTCTGCTTATTTGTCAATCAAAAATGTTGTCTGAAAATCTTCTGTAATGAAAACTCCATGCATTCAGAAGGAATAAAGGCAAAGCCCTTAGAGGACCTGGATTCTAGATGAAAGGCAAATTTAAAAAAAATTAAAAAAGCTTGTTCCAAAACTGAACCCTAAGGTAAAAGCATATAACTCTCTGCCTGCTTTAGTTGGTGAAGTGGGCAGACGATCAATATGAAGGACTGTTGAGAGCAGGACATTCATTCCAGTGCTGATCAATACCAGACCTGCCTCAGGNTAAAAAAGCTTGTTCCAAAACTGAACCCTAAGGTAAAAGCATATAACTCTCTGCCTGCTTTAGTTGGTGAAGTGGGCAGACGATCAATATGAAGGACTGTTGAGAGCAGGACATTCATTCCAGTGCTGATCAATACCAGACCTGCCTCAGGAGAGAGAAAGCCCACTGAAGCCATGCCACCTGCCCCCAAAAACACTTCAAAAGGAAAGGAGGTGGGAAGTACTTTTTTTCACACAACATAAAGCTGATTTATGAAAAGGTAAGTATATCTATATAAATCGATAAAGAGACAATATTTTCCCCTAAGTAACTTGACTGATAAAACTCACCACATTTTGTCTAGAGGTTTTCTAGCAAGTTTCACACACAAAAGACAAAATAGAAAATATTGTCTTTAATTTATAACAGTTAAAAAATGTTATTTAGACGGTTTAAAGCACTGAAAAATGATCACATATAATAATACCATATGCCTGTTCAATCCTTTACAGCATTGAGCAGTTTGCTACACATTACCATGATTTGATTCGTGAGAACTTTTCCAGGAAAATTTGTTGAGCATGATCAGATAAGAACTGTTATTCCTATTTGACAGGTAAAGGAAATGAAACTCATAGAAGTTAAGCGATTTAAAAGAGATTGCAGAGCTAATTTTTTAGAAGTAAGACCCAAAAAGTAATGTTTTCTGACAATATTAGATACTAGGAAAACTTTCAACTCAGTGATGTCAATTTCAACCAAATAAGAAAACTGGAAAAACAAAGCAAATGAAACACACATCATGTTTAAGGAAAAAAATAATAAAGATAAAGCAGAAATCAATGAAATGCAATACAGTAAATAAGAATCAATGTTACAAAAACTGAATCCTTGAGGAGATCACTAGAACTGATAGGCTTCTAGTCAAAATCATCAGAAAAACAGGAGAGAAGACATCACTACAGACTGCACAGATAATAAAAGAATAGTGTATAATTCTTGCAAACAACGTTATATAAATATATTTTACAAGTTAGATTAAATGGGAAAATTCCTCTTAACACAGAAATTACTAAAGCTTACTCAAAAACTAGATAACGTAAATCCGCTATGTAAGAAATGATATTTTTAGTCTAAAACTTTCCCACAAAGAAAATTATAGGTGCAGATAGTTTCACTGTGAATTCTATCAAACATGTAGTTGATAAATAACACAAATTCTATGTAAACTTGTTCCAGGAAAAAAAAAAAGGAAGAGGGAGGAATATTTCTGAATTTATTCTATAATACTATTATTACCAGCAACATTCATGAATATAGATTAAAAAATATTGGATATAAAATTCAAACATGACTAAGTGGAGCTTATCCAAGAAATGCAAGATTTGATTTACTTTTATGGAATCAATTAACATAACTCACCATATTAACAACTAAAAAATAAAAAATGATAACTTCAATAGACACAATAAGCACATTTGACAAAAGTCAAAATTCATTCATCAAAAAATCTGTCAGTGAAGAGAAACAGAAGAAATCTTCAATCTGGCAGAAAGCATCTACTAAAATCTGCAGCAAGTATTATACTTGCTGGTGAAAGACGGAATACTTTTCCCCTATTATCAGAAACAAAAATAGTATGTCCAATCTCACTACTTCTACTCAACGTTGTACTGTAACTTCTTGACAGTGAAATCAGGCAGCATTTAGACATAAAAATATCCAGATTAGAAAGGAAGAGATTAAAGCCATTTATCTCAGATAATGTGATTATTTATTAGGTAATCTGATGGAATGCACCAAAAAAGCTATTAGAACTAATAATTGAGTTTAGTAAGGTGGTATGGTGTGAAGAAATAGATTGAGGCACAATAAGTCTATTCCAGCAGAATACTTGGCCAAGTTTTAACTCCTGCTAAGAGAGTTAGCTATTAGAAGTTCAGTTTCCCTTACTTTTGTTATGCCCAGGAAGTCACAAGCAAGTAAAAACATCCTGTTTCATCTTTTACCTTTGAGTTGCTCCGAGGTGGAGCTGGGCTGGAACAAGGCAATACTTTGTCTTCTTGTTTCAGTTCTAATATTATAAACTACTATCTTTTTCATGGTATATTTAGGTCCACATTTTTCACTTTGTGTGTTTGTGTGTTTTGATGGAGACTTGGCTGCTTAAAATGGCTCTAGGTAATAGTGATGAATTTTAGTGTAGTGTCGCTAAGCACAAGAAAGCTGTGATGTTCTCCCTGGGGAGAAAGTACGTGTCTGAGAGAAGCTTCACTATAATATGAGCTACTGCACTGTTGGCCATGAGTTCAATGTTAATGAATCAACAATGTATTTCCAATAACATGCCTTTTATCAGAAATACGCAAAAAACAAATATATGTACTGATTGGTTGGTAAAATGTTGTGACCAAATGCTTGTAGTAATCAAACCTTTTTTTCTCCCTGAGAGTAATTGTGTGTGTGTGTGTGCTCACTTGCTAAGTTGTGTCTGACTCTTTTGGGAACCTGTGGACTGTAGCCAGCCAGCTTCCTCTGTCCATGGAATTATCTGAGCAAAAACACTGAAGTGGGTTGCCATTTCCTCCTCTAGGGGGATCTTCCAGATCCAGGGATTGAACTCATAGCTGTTTGGCAGGCAGATTCTTTACCACTGAGCCACTTAGGAAGCCTAGAGCAATGGCCCAGCACTCACTAATTCGGCATTTGTGATGACTTTATAGAACACAGCTACCAAGCGTGATTGACAATGTCTGATAAATGATTTGTATCTAGCTTACTGAAAATTAAGAAACTCAAAACTCAACAGTAAACAAAAAGCTGTTAAGATGACCAACTTATTTGAGCAGATATATGGACAAAAAAGATACATGGATAGCAAAGAAGCATATGAAAACACTGTCCACGTTGTTAGTCATTAGGGAAATGGAAATAGCCCCACGGTACAATATTAAAGCATACTCATCAGGAGGGCTAAAATTATGGAGAGACTGGGATCCTCAGACACTAGTGGTGGGAATGTAAAACAGTACAAGTTGGAAAACAGTTTAACATTTCTAAAAGTTAAGCATACACCCATCATATGATCCAGGTTTTCCACTCTGAGATATTTTTCCAAATGCAAAGAAAATGTATGTAATACCAAGGACTTGCATGTGAATGGCTTTATTTGTATTAACCCCCCAAAACAAATAATCTAAAAGTCCATCAACAGATGAATGAACAGACAAACTGTGGAATATCCCCAAATGGAATATCATTCAGTAATAAAAATGAGTGAACTTCTGATACACAGTAGAGCATTAATGAAACTCACAGTAATAATGCAGAGAGGAAATAAGTCAGATTAAAAAGAGAGAGAACGGGGCTACTCAGGCGGCTCAGAGGCAAATCTGCCTGACAGTGAAGGGGACACGGGTTCCATCCCTGGTCCAGGAAGATCCCATGCTGCAGAGAAACCAAGTCCTTGAGCCACAGCTATCGAGTCTGCACTCAACAGTCAGGGAGCTGAAACTTCTGAGCCACATGCAGCAAGTACTGATGCCCTTGCATCCGGAGCTCCTCTTATTGCTTCTCTGCAGTAAGAGAAGCCGCTGCAACAAGCCTGAGCACCGCGGCGGAGTGCAGTCCCTGCTCGCGGTAACGGAAAGCCCAAGTGCAGAACCCCCAGAGCAGCCACGAATGTGAACAAATAAAATTGCTTAAAATAGTGCCCACTGTGGGGTCCTATTTATATAAAACTCTAAAAAACACAACTTAATCTATTGTTGTAGAGAAAGTATCAACGGTTACCCAAGAACTGGAAAGAAGGATAAGGAAAAAGAAGAGGGATAGGGATAGGAAAGATTACAAAGCGGCAGTGGGAGACCTTCAGAGTGGTGGATAAGTTTATTATCTTGATTACAGTGATGGTGTGAGCAGTGTATGCTTCTGTCAAAAGTTATGTGTAAATTTTAACTATTTAGTTATATTAATTATAACTTAATAAAAGTATTTATTTTTAAAAAGCTAATAAACCCTGAATTGATAATTTTTAATCCCTAGTTTAATGCTTTCCTACTACATCATAGAAAGATATAAACATAAATATAAAAGACACATATATATAAAAGATATATGCATATATATATATGATGCATAGCTATGGGCCTCCTGTGTTGCAGGCACATTCCTTACAGTTTGAGCCACTAGGGAAGCCCCTGGTTTGGGAAGATCCCCTAGAGAAGGGAGTGGGAAGCCACTTCAGTATTCTTGCCTGGAGAATCCCACAGACAGAGGAGCCTGGTGGGCTATATAGTCCATGGGTTCGCAGAGAGTTGGACACAACTGAGTGACTAACACTTTCACTTTCTTTTTTTCATATACATATATTTGCTAAATAATCACACATTATAGCTTTTATTCATCACATTAAAACATATTAGCTACTGGTAACAGATGATTTATGCATCATTTGTCTGGAAGCAGAGGTAATGTTGTGTAGTGAAAATAACATTTATAGAGCAACTATTATAAGCCGGCGACAATGTTGAGCTTGTTGAGAAATGTTACTTAATTTCATCCTTACAAAATCCTTTAAGATGTAGAAGACTTTCTCAGGTCAAAACTGATAAAATTAAGCTGGAGAAGTTAAATAGCTTTCTCAGTGTCACATTTTCAGAGGCTGACCTGAAATTCAACCCCAAGTTTTCATGACTCCAGAGTTTCATGATATATATTATTTTGTATTATATTTATTATATATGTTGATATTGTAAATGTCATGTTCTTGTGCTCATACCTCTGAAATGATACCTCTCAGAAGCTTTCAAGGTAAACTCTCCTGTGTCCTGATTCTGCGTGTATCTCATTCAGCCTTCCTATAACAATTCATGTAGCTTCCCAGGTGGCGCTAGTGGTAAAGAACCCACCTTCCAAAGCAGGAGACATAAGTGAATCAAGTTTCATCCCTCAGTAGGGAAGATCCTCTGGAGAAGGAAATGGCAACCCACTCCAGTATTCTTGCTCGGGAAAATCCCGTGGACAGAGGAGATTGGCGGGCTACAGTCCATAGGATCGCAAAGAGTTGGACATGACTAAAGGGACTTATCACATCCACATAACAATTAGTATTACCCCATTTTATAACAGCATAATAAACACAATGTTTATGTAATAAATTCATAGTAACACATATTTTTGCAATACAAACTATATGTCAAGGAAAACGTGCATATTCCATAGTTACATACCAAACTCCAGCTGTCTGCATCAGTGAAGAATATGTTTGCACTCCAATTGTTAAAATTAATTACTTGTTTATGTAAGACATTCTGCCTTCATTAATGCACATGATTAAATAGAAATGCTTCAGAACACAATAATTATTAACCTCACTTCACTAAAAGGAGTCTCACATTCAGTCAAGAGCTTTATAAGTACAGTTACAAAAAAGGCAAAAAATCTTTCTTAAAATAATTCAAGGTTTGCTTGAAGAAAGGAAAATATAAATTCCATTGATGTGTTGGCTCATTGTTCTTAATACAGGCTTCAGTCATTGCACCATCTTCAATTATAAAATATATATATATATATATTTATATATATAAGTGCATTAGCATATCCACATATATCTGCATGTGCATATGAAAGCCAAACAGCATCAGATATTAATTTAAAATGGTGTAAGATTCTCACCTGTGGGGCTCAGGTCACGAGTCCATTATTGCCATTCTCTGTGGAGAAAGGGTCAACTCACTGAATAGAAGTGGAAAGGTAGTTTCATCCAGCAATCCTGACTAATCTATCTTAACTGAAATGCTACAAGGAGTTAATATCTGACTGAAGTAATCAATTCCGAGGAAAACGTCTCAATCTTCCCAGTAGGCTGATATACAAGCAGTTAAATTAGATTTGGCATTGCAACTGAAAAGTGTTTCTGTAAACATCAGAATGCATCACAAGGAAAGACGCAGAGCCATTATTTTATTTCCAATAGAGATAGTTTAAAACTTTGCTGTTAAAATACCAAAAGAATTGAGGATATAATCTAGGACTAACTTGTACTAACTCTGGAGAATTAATAAACCATGTCTTCGTATTGTGTTACCCCAAAAGCCACGCTGAGCCAACAGAAAGGTGACGCTCTTCTGTTCCACTAAAAGCGCTATTTATACCATCATGTTCATCTGAGAACACGGGTACAGCTCAGTCACTTAGCTGTTTCTTACCACTCTTTGTGACTCCGTGGACTGTAGCCCTCCAGGCTCTTTGTCCATGGGGTTATCCTGGCAAGAATACTAGAGTGGGTTACCATTTCTAACCCCAGGGGAGTTCTTGACCAAGGGACTGAACCCATATCTCTTGCATTGGCATGAAGAGTCTTCACCACTGAGGCACCTGGGAAGTCCAGTCATGTATATATGGCATATAATGAATATGAACTATATTTTCCACCAAAGAAATTCATAGGAAGAAAACGGAGAGATTTTTTGCCAGTTATAAGTTAAGATAGAGCTATGATTTTTCGATGTACACTTTTTAACCCATTGTTAGATCAGGAAAATCCTTCCAATAGACTGTGAAACTAAGTAAGAAATATCAGTCCTTCATGCTGTTCTTACTGGTTTGTCACAATTCCACAGACTTTGTTTTTTATAAATAAATAGGAACTACTTCTTGATATGGAGAAGGCACTGGCACCCCACTCCAGTACTCTTGCCTGGAAAATCCCATGGGCAGAGGAGCCTGGTAAGCTGCAGTCCATGGGGTTGCAAAGAGTCAGACACAACTGAGCGATTTCAGTTTCATTTTTCAATTTCATGCAATGGAGAAGGAAATGGCAACCCACTCCGGTGTTAATCGCTTAAGTAAATTATTGCACATTATTGAAATTTGGAATTCATGTGCTTAGAGGTTCACTGAGGACAATAAACATTTTGCTAAAAAGCCTTAGTGTCACACACAGAGGCAAAGTTCTGTGAGTTCCTTCCCCAGGCTTGAGCACAGAGGGTTTTCCAGAAATATCACTGTTGTCTAGAGTTGCACATTTTTAATTGCTATTCTGCTTTTCAGTAATTACTCATTACAATTAAATAGTTTGCTGCCGAATCTATAGTGAGTACTGTTGCACTTTTCTCTAACTAGAGTTTGCTCACTTCAGTCACTCAGTCATATCAGACTCTTTGCAACCCCATGGACTGCAGCACGCCAGGCTTCCCTGTCCATCCCAAATCCTGGAGCTTACTCAAACTCAGGTCCATTGAGTCAGTGATGCCATCCAGCCACCTCATGCTCTGCCATCCCCTTCTCCTCCTGCCTCTAATCTTTCCAGTATCAGGGTCATTTCCAATGAGTCAGTTCTTCCCATCAGGTGGCCAAAGTATTGGAGTTTCACCTTCAGAATCAGTCCTTCCAATGAATGTTCAGAACTGATTTCCTTTAGGATTGACTGGTTTAATCTCCTTGCAGTCCAAGGGACTCTCAAGAGTCTTCTCCAACACCACAGTTTGAAAGCATAGAAACTTCAGTGCTCAGCTTTCTTTATAATCCAAATTTCACATCCATACACGACTACTGGAAAACCAGAACGCTGACTAGATGGACATTTTTTGGTAAAGTAATGTCTTTATTTTTTTAATGTGCTGTCTAGGTTGGTCACAGCTTTTTTTCCAAGGAGGAAGCATCTTTTAATTTTGTGGCTGTAGTCACCATCTGCAGTGATTTTGGAGCCCAGGAAAATAAAGTCTCTCAGTTTCAATTGTTCCCCCATCTATTTGCCATGAAGTGGTGGGATCGGATGCCATGATCTTAGTTTTTTAAATGCTGAGTATTAAGCCAGCCTTTTCACTCTCCTCTTTGACTTTTATCAAGAGGCTTTTCAGTTCCTTTTTGCTTTCTACCATAAGGGTGGTGTCATCTGCATTTCTGAGGTTATTGATATTCCCCCCAGAATTCTTGATTCCAGCTTATGCTTCATCCAGCCCAGCATTTCTCATGATATACTCTGCACGAAGTTAAATAAGCAGGTTGACAGTATACAGCCTTGATGTAGGCCTTTCCCAGTTTGGAACCAGTCCACTGGTCCATGTCCAGTTCTAACTGTTGCTTCTTGACCTGCAAACAGATTTCTCAGGAGGTCTGGTGCCTTTCCAAAAACTTCATATTAATATATAGTGTGTAGATAAATGTGAATATGGAAATTATAAATAATATTAACTTTATTATATACACTTTTTAATTCTGCCTTTTAAATGAAGTATAATTAAAAAGAAAAATTCAATATGATAACTTGGCCTTTGATTAAGGATGCCCAGTTTCCTATTTTGAGCATCAGAACACTGGGGACAGCAAGGAGAGGGAAAGATGTAAGTAAACACGTGTCCACAGCAGGGTGATTCCTGGGTGGGGTCTGAATAATTTTAATACGTGCAAGTACAGACTGAGAATGACGAACTCCCATTACACCATAAGGACATGGTCTATATTCTATTCTTTAACAGAAAGCACAGCTGTGCTCTCTGCAGATGGATTTAGATATTAACTTTTGCTGGCTCCTAAGAACTTAGGCAAATATTTTGAACTGTCTTCATACTGGACTCTTCTTGTTTCAGGCCCTTCACTTCATCTTCTGTAATTCCCATGACATCTTGTACATACAGGAGGGTTCTTGCTCCAGTGCTCACACTGATTTTCGAAGTCTTAATTTTGATGACGCTTGCTCTTCTCATTGTTTTACTTCACAAGCCTCTCGTTAACTGCTTTCTAAGGAATCACTTGCCTCTCTCAAGCTCTGCAAAACTTGCCTTTACAGGTCTATGACTTCCCTTTTTCCTTAACAGAATTCCTGGTATTTGTGCGTTTCCTCAGTTGCTTCTGCTTATCATGATGACTGTCCACACAGAGGTATACTAAGTAATGCTTTTTAATCTTTTCAAAGCAGAAAGAATCACTGCCTTGCTTGGGGTCTTTGCTAAAATCAGACTCTCCATTGGGCACCCCTGTGACATTTGCCTTGTATCACCTTCAAGTGATCTAGAGCAACAAACTTTTGGGAACAGCTCAGGGAAATTAGTGTTTAACCACATCAAATCCATTTTTTATATAGCCAAATGGGTCCTTGGAGTCTAAGCTTTTCTATGGCTTGATAACTTTGACCACCCTTAGTGTCTTAGTGGCTCAGATGGTCTACCTGTAATGCAAGAGACCTGGGTTCAATGCCTGGGTCAGGAAGATTCCCTGGAGAAAGGAACAGCTACCCATTCCAGTGTTCTTGCCTGAAGAATTCCTTGGGAAGAGGATCCTTGTAGGCTTCGGTCCATGGGTTGCAAACAGTTGGATGCAACTGAATGACTATCACTTTCTCAGTGTGTCTGCAATTTTTCAAACATACTGTTTTACAGATGTCAGATGTTTAACTCTAGGGTAAACGCTCTAAATAAGACCCTCTGCTGATCTCCGTCTACCTTAGAAAACTCCACCTTTAAGAGAGGTTGCACCATGACTAGAAACCCCAGAATAAAAGTGATATTTTAAAATCGTTAAATGTTTTTCAAATAAGTGACTGTCACAATTTTTATCTATACCACATTAATTCAAATTAAATGTATTTATAAAGTAATACTAAATGCAGTCCCAGAACTCTGGCAGGAAACTTCTGAAAATTAGTCTTAAAACTGACAAAACTTAAAATCTCAGATGTCAAATTTACATATGGAAGTTACTGCTTGAAATAAAACATGCAAAGTCCAGTAGAGGCATCTGTGGTGCCCCACACCACTTATCAAAATGTGGCGAACTGTATATGGTCATCAGGATCTGGTAATATCAGTTCCTGCTGATTATTTTCTTTGCTAATAACCTGTCTAGTAAATTAGAGTGCTAGTAATGGTTGCATATTTTATACCCATTTGTTATCCTTCTCCAGCCCAGGCAGGCTTTGCTTAATTAAGCATGGAGATCTCAGCGACCTCCAAAGGACTCTGGGTTTGGTCCCATCCCCAGGGCATGCTACAAAATAAGAAATTATGCCTCTTGACATTAAGGTCACAGGAGAGAACAAAATTCTTTACCAAAGCAGTGGGAAATAATCTCCCTCACGTCAGAAAGTGACAGAGTTAGATATATTTCTAGTTGTTTTTGAACTTCATGGGAAAAATAGGGGGCAGACTAAAATACAGTAACAAAAGTGTTTATAATTATGAACTTTTATCCTGTCTATAAAGTTGTCTCCAGAAATATTACATGTTGAATCACGAAGTTTTAAACTGGGACAAAATACTCAGAAGGGACTTTTAGTCTTTAACTGGGGAGACACTAGAAACGGGAACAACAGTAACTTTGTTGTTCTCAAGTTACATGAGGAGCACTAGGAAATAAATTTGGAGCCGTGGTATGGATCTTCCTAATAGAATCGGCTGTCTTCTTAATCTGGGACTGTCACCGGTATAGAGCACAATCTCTTCTCGTTTATTCTCTTCATATCTGAATCTTCTATCAGTGAGAGTGTTTCTTGAAGGCTCTTATGCAGTCTAGTCCTTTTTTATATTCCTGGTCCTTGGCACATGGAATGAAGATCAAATAAAGCCTTCCTAAATAAAACATAAACGAATGAAGCCCTCTGTTTCTCTCTCCGTTCCTGAAACCAGCCATGATTCTACTTTCAATAAGCATATAAAATGCTACCAACTGGATAGGAATAGGGATGGTCAGGATCTCGGAGCCAGCGGGGAATCCCCGCAAAGCACGGAAGAGGCTTCTGACGAACAGGCACCAGCTTTGCCTTCCTCATCTCTGATGGGACCCTCTGAGTTGCTACCTGCTCTGAGTTGTAACAGATGGGAGGCGGGGCCGCCACTGGGGTGCGCTCTGCTAGAACAGAATGTCCAAGAACTACAAGCCAGCTAGAAAAGTAAAGCTTTTTTTTTTTCCCCTATTCTACCTGCCTTCTAATAACTTCTTTAGGAAGAGCAAACCAGGAAGCCAGCTGACAAAAAAGACATTTATTTTGTAAAGTCCTACTCCCAGCATCACAAAGTAGCAATAGAAAAGCATAGAGTTCAGAACTAATACCTTAACAACCAGTACATGATGGTATATTAGATAACAAACTCAATTACAAACTCTTTGAAAGCTCAAGCCTTCTCCACTGCCTATCAAAACGACTGGAAAATTAAAGTTGCTTAAAACTCTTTGCTGCACTGAAATAATTTCATGTCAAAATTAACTCTAGAACTGTTTATTGAAAATAAATATTTATTACAGACACTACTGGATACTTCAGATAAAAGCATGAATTAGACACTATTTCTCTTAGACATTTAGAGCCTAATGAGAAAAATATATAGATAATATAGATAGATTGTAAACAAAAGCGGTTGTGGGTCTTCAGTGTGGTATTTATCCCATGAGGACCACGTTACTGGGAAGGAGGGAGAAAAGGACACAGTTACTGAAAAGATGTATACTTATTCCATTTAGTCAGTGATAAACATCATTCCAGCTGTGGCTCTAGGCTTTGGAAATTCAATGGGGACCTCGATTAACGTAATCTCTGCCTTTCCTCTGCCTATAGACTAACGAAGGCAAGAGAGAGCAAGGGACAGTTTAGCCTCATGTATCGCAGGAAGGGTTTAGCAGGTTTGTGTAACTGAGCAGGTAGTTGTCAGTGCCTTTTTGCTCCATGTTAAAGACAGGGCATGCCCAACCTGAAACATAGCATAAAGGTGTGCAGTCTCTGCATGTTCCCAAAGGACAGAAAAATTAGATCGCTCCAAGGAATACTACTCTGCGATTCAACTGGTCCACGAGCAATGTCACTGCCTCCAGACCAGCAACGAAACCAGGGAAGGGCTGCAGGGGTTAAATGGAACAGCACTTTTAAAACCGCAGCAGCTTTCTTGCCAGCATTGTATGTGGTGGAGTGGAGTCTGAGCTCTGGGTTTAGATGGATGGAGGTCTGAACTATGAACCTCTCTGTAATAGCTAAGACACTAAGAGGAGTCGTCGTTTAAGTTGTCTTAGCCTCACTTTGTGATCAGAAGTATGAGAAGTGCAGTGCCTACTTTCTGTGGTTATTTTGAGAATGAATGAATACTTTTATATTTCTTAATACCCCACCTGGGCTATCAGAGATACAAAGGTAAAAAGCTCTACCATCCAATCCCTTGTATTCTTCAGATTGCTTTAAGGTTGTGTTCCACTATCAGGAGAACTCTAAGAATTACACGTGCTTGGACTAGTTAGTGGGCTTCCAGGTGGAGCTAGTGGTAAAGGACCCACCTGCCAACACAGAAGACATGAAAAGGGTTTGATCCCTGGATCGGGAAGATCCCCTGGAGGAAGGCAAGGCAACCCACTCCAGTGTTCTTGCCTGGAGAATCCCATTGACGGAGGAGCCTGGTGAGCTACAGTCCATGGGGTCGCAGAGTTAGACACAACTGAGGCGACTTACCACACCCAGACCAGTTACTAATCCCTCTGTACTCCTGAAGAAAAGAAATAGAAAATGACAGAAAATGCTTTTTTCTCTTCTTTTTTTTTTTTGACTGATATTCTATTCCAAATAGGTGGCAGAATACAGTGTACAAATCTGCCCCCTGATTAATAGCAGCATTAATTATAGATAGAGGGGAGCACACACATTTGAAAATAAACATGTGAGCAGAGAAAGACAAAATAAAAAGACAGTTCAATAAATGGTTGAATCTATTAATAAGCTGGTGTGTATTTATGAGAAAAAGGTGTAATCACTTGATTAATACTGTGTGAAATTATGAGACCTTAAAACTAAGGCTCACCCCTAAAAGGTCCGACAAAATTGCTATTCCACAAACTAAACATGTTCAGACTTTAAAACAGACACTCTGACTGTTTAGAGATCTCATAGAGGCTAAAACAGACACCCCCACTCTCACGCAGAGGGAACAGCTCCCAATGCTAAAGCAGCTATTATGCGCATATTCTCAGAGAAGGGAAAAAAGACCAAATCAAAAACAAGCATGATGTCAGGGAAGGCTGGCTCTCCAACTCAGGCTGCCTACAATTATAAACAGAGAGACTGGAGCCTCCAGGGGTTACTTTGTTTAACTTTTATTTTTTGAAGAAAGGAATAAAAATGCAATAAACTCTAATAGAAACCATGTTTCTCTTCTGGTTCCAGAAGGGATTACAGTATTATTCATTTTTCTATATGCCTCACTCTATGAAAAGGGAATATGAGTAAGAGAAGGAAAAAAGAAAACAACTATAGATTTGTTTTAACATTTCAGAGCAGAAAATGGTAACAAAGAAATCCCCATTTGAAAAGTAAAATGCATTTTTCTCCCAATGGCTTAGGGAAACCAGATTATTGAACATTATAGTAGTAGAATGCAGTTGGAGAAGAATTAGTTGGTGGAAACTTTTTAACTTGCAAGTAGAAGAGAGTCCTGAAAACTCCAGTGAATGAGCAGGATCCATGATGTCTTAAAAGAAAGCAACATTGGGAAGCAGTGGAGGTTGGTAGCCTTGGATGAGAAGAATTACAGGCCGTAAAGAGTAATATTTACATGCATGCAAAGCTTCTGAGCTTTGTAAGAGATTAAAAAAAAAACTTAATTGGTGAGGCATGTCAATTTTTGGAGGGTTATTGTTAAGCTGTGCAATGCTACCCATTAAAATTATGAGATATAGTAGTAGGAAGCTGTGTTTTTAGATGTCACCTTCATTCACTGCCCAGTTCTATTTGACAATGTCAGAATCCACCAAGCTTAAAAAAATATAAGTTCCATTTCATCATGTTCTATGTCAAAGGATTAATCGTATTAGCTTAGGCCAGCATGCATACATGCTCAATCACTCATTTGTGTCCAATTCTTTGAGACACTATCAATTGTAGCCCACCATGCTCCTCTGTCCGTGGAATGTTCCAGGCAAGAATATTGTTGCTAATAAAGTGTTGCCATTTTCTCCTCCAAAGATCCAGGGATCCAGAGACTGATCCAGGGATGGACCTGGCATCTTCTGTGTCTCTCCTGCACTGGCAGGAAAATATGTTATCACTGAGCCACCTGGGCTCGATAAAGGACAGAAATGGTCTGGACCTAACAGAAGCAGAAGATATTTAGAAGAGGTGGCAAGAATACACAGAATAACTATACAAAATAGATCTTCATGACCCAGATAATCACGATGGTGTGATCACTCACCTAGAGCCAAACATCCTCGAATGTGAAGTCAAGTGGTGGGCCTTAGAAAGCATCACTACCAACAAAGCTAGTGGAGATGATGAAATTCCAGTTGAGCTGTTTCAAATCCTGAAAGATGATGCTGTGAAAGTGCTGCACTCAATATGCCAGCAAATTTGGAAAACTCAGCAGTGGCCACAGGACTGGAAAAGGTCAGTTTTCATTCCAATCCCAAAGAAAGGCAATGCCAAAGAATGCTCAAACTACCGCACAATTGCACTCATCTCACATGCTAGTAAAGTAATGCTCAAAATTCTCCAAGCCAGGCTTCAGCAATACGTGAACCGTGAACTCCCTGATGTTCAAGCTGGTTTTAGAAAAGGCAGAGGAACCAGAGATCAAATTGCCAACATCCACTGGATCATGGAAAAAGCAAGAAAGTTCCAGAAAAACATCTACTTCTGGTTTATTGTCTATACCAAAGCCTTTGACTGTGTGGATCACAACAAACAGTGGAAAATTCTTAAAGAGAGGGGAATGCCAAACCACCTGACCTGCCTCCTGAGAAATCTGTATGCAGGTCAAGAAGCAACAGTTGGAACTGGACATGGAACAATAGACTGGTTCCAAATCGGGAAAGGAGTACATCAAGGTTGTGTATTGTCACCCTGCTCATTTAACTTATATGCAGAGTACATCATGAGAAATGCTGGAATGGATGAATCACAAATTGGAATCAGGATTGCTGGGGGAAATATCAATAACCTTAGATACACATTCGATCTCTGGGTCGGGAAGTTCCCCTGGAGAAGGAAATGCCAATCCACTCCAGTATTCTTGCCTGGAGAATCCCATGGATGGAGAAGCCTAGTAGGTTACAGTCCACAGGGTCGCAAAGAGTCGGACACGACTGAGCAACTTCACCTTCACCTTCACCTTAGATACAGATGACATCACTCTTATGACAGAAAGTGAAGAAGAACTAAAGAGCCTCTTGATGAAAGTGAAAGAGGAGACTGAAAAAGTTGGCTTAAAGCTCAACATTCAGAAAACTAAGATCATGGCATCTGGTCCCATCACTTCATGGCACATAGATGAAGAAACAATGGAAACAGTGACAGACTTTATTTTGGGGGGGCTCCAAAATCACTGCAGATGGTGATTGTAGCCATGAAAAGATGCTTGCTCCTGGAAAAAAGGTATGAGCAACCTAGACAGCATATTAAAAAGCAGAGACATTACTTTACCAACAAAAGTCTGTCTAGTCAAAGCTACAGGTTTTCCAGTAGTCATGTATGGATGTGAGAGCTGGATTGGGAGCTTGTGTACACCTGTGGAGGATTCATGTCAATGTATGGCAAAGCCAATAGAGTATTGTAAAGTAAAATAAAGNCAGGCAGCATTTCATAAGAAACTTCTTTACTTGGTATATCAAACTAAGATGCAAAGATTTAAAAAACTATCCATTTGATTTGTTAATTCAGGTCAAGAAACTCTTTCACCAAATAAGAAATGGTGTGCTTAGTACAAAAATTCATTTATTTTTCTTAAAAGAGAATTAAATGCACATAATGCGCACACAGATGTGACCTTCAAACAGTCTATATAATGGATTTCTAGTTTCTGGGCAGGCCACTTAACCTCTCAATCTCTGTTTATTTATCACTAAAATAGGCAGTTATAAGGATTTGTATGACACTTTAAAAGTACTTATTATACTGCGTAACCAGTGGGAAAAAACCTAGTATTTGTTGATCAAATTGAAAATAGAATGGCAAATTTGTATTTTATCCCAAATTTAAAACATATACTGATTTCAGTTCAGTTCAGTTCAGTTCAGTCGCTCAGTCCTGTCTAACTTTTTGCGACCCCATGAAGTGCAGCACGCCAGACTGACTGATTTAGTCATTCATAAATATTCATCAAGGCTGGCTATTGCTAGATACTCTTTTAGATTTTAGGGATTTGGAGATGATAAATTGACATAGTCCTCACGGGGCTTATATATATTAGTTGGGGAAAACATAACATAAACAAATAAGTAATAGCATGATATAGATAAGAAAACACAACAAATTTACAATAGTTAAACCTGACATAAATAATTATGAGCATATTGTTCTGTAACTATTCTATAGTATAATATTAATTGAAAGTTCTTCTTCATTAAAATGTTGAAAAATCCTTGAAAGTGAAAGCGAAGTCGCTCAGTCTTGTTCGACTCTTTGCGACCCCGTGGACTGTAGCCTACCAGACTCCTCCATCCATGGGATTCTTCAGGCAAGAATACTGGAGTGGGTTGCCATTTCCTTCTCCTGAGGATCTTCCTGACCCAGGGATCAAACCCAGGTCTCCCACATTGCAGGCAGATGCTTTACCCTCTTGGTCAAGGGTACATTGGGGATTACAGCTTAGGCTATGGTGTTTCTGGCCAAGAGTTCCTTCTTCTTCCGTTGGACTTGTTCTCCACCTGCAGGCTTCAATTTCATGCTGTGTCCTGGTTGTCATTTCCTGTTACCAGAGCTAAAAGGCTAATTACACTGGCCTCCACTTGTTTGAATGGCAACCCACTCCAGTGTTCTTGCCTGGAGAATCCCAGGGACAGAGGAGCCTGGTAAGCTGTTGTCTATGGGGTCGCACAGAGTCGGACACAACTGAAGTGACTTAGAAGCAGCAGCAGCCACTTGTTTGAAGTTCAGACTTCAGCATGAAAGAAATAGTTTCCAGATATCATAGATCATGTTACTATCCTCCCACTAGCCTACCTTTTTATGTCCTCAAGTCCTGGTGGCAGAATCTGGGACATTCGCCACTCCTCTCCGACAAAAGTTTCCTTTAAACATCTTTGAAAACCATGATGAGAGCGGGTGATTTCATAGTCTTCCTTGTACTCATAAAGCAAATTAATGTTTATATTTCCAGCTCAATGTTCATTACCATTTCTCCACCATAACTTGCAAGACTTTTATGCCTTAAGTTGCTTCAAATCCCACCCCAGTAATTCCCAAACCCAGCTATTGCATTTTAAAGCTGCCATTTGAAAACAAAACCTTACCTGTGTAGGCATTTTACATTTAAAAATCACATATTCATTATATGTTAATAGGTATGCATTTCTGTCACGTTGAATAATATCCTAATTGTGGCTCCTGGCATCAGAACATGATATAAATCTATGGTCCAAACAGATATAGAAATACCCAACAACTTTGGCAAAATATTTTGTTAAAACTAGCATCCAATAAGATATGTCAAAAGAAGAGTAAGTAGAACTCAGGAACACTTGTGATAGCTCTCCTTTGGCAGGTACAAATCACTACATAAGCCGAGTTTAGAAATGTGGTCACAGTGCCAGTTCCCTTCCTTTGTTGTCTAGCCCATCTCCTGACTTCAACCTTACCCACCAGTGATAGGTGCTCTCTCTTACAGCCATTATTTTTCTTTCTAACAATGTATTAGTCTAACCCTTCACAATGTTGGAGAAAGTTTCACATTGCAGCATATTTAAATTTTTAACATCTTTGAAGACGAGTGCTCCAAGTTAAGATGAAATCACTGAACTGGCTTTGTGACAGTTCCCAGTGACGTGTTCATGTGATTTATAACACGCAGTCAGTGTAATAGTACGGTTATTTGAGCTCTGTGTTTCTACACTTGGAGAACAACACATATAAAGATTATAAGAAAAGTGTTCCCTAAATTCATGGTTGATGGCTAGAACATATTACGGAAATGCTGAAGTGGAAGGGGAATGATCAGTCTTGGCAATTGAAAGGAAGTAAAGTGATTTGTTCACAGAACTGACTAGCAGGAAAGCCACAGTCTTGCTCGCCCACATTTCGGGCTCACTCTGCTCCAGAAGAATAATTGCCCATACAGGTCACCCAATGTTCATATGAGATCTGGGACTTGTTGAGTTTATGAAATTTGTCTTTGTGCGTTTACCATCACTGACTCCTTTTGCTCGGTTGATCAGCTCTGCTCTCAGTGAATTCTCCGTGTCCACTCTTCATTAAGAGAAGTCTATTGGAAGGCTAGAAATTAGCTATTTCCTTCCACCTCTATTTTCCTTTTTTTTTTTTTTTCCTGTCAAATAAAGCTGTTGGCCCTTATTTGAAATCTCTGTAGCAACTTCCCAACATAAAGGTCAGAGAACATGAACTGGACATTCAAGGCTCTCTAATTTCTAGTTTCATGAAAATGTCATTTTCTTCTATTGTTTATAAAACCCCGTGTTTTCCTGAGCCTAACAGAAAATTTTTCACACATTTTTTTTTTCTGGCTCTCCTCTTATTTCCTTCAAGGTCTAGCTCCACACCACCCTCTGGGCCAAGCCTTTCATAAATGGTTATTAGATTTTCTGTATTTCTATAGTCCATGCCTATATTACCCAATGTTTTTCAGTTGACTGAGGTCATTAGCCTACTGATTCATTTCTCCCACTGTGCTGTGAAATCTCCCAAGAGCTAACAAGTTTGTCTTCTGCTTTGATTGCCTGTATTTCATGCAGTGCCTGGTTTTTCCCTGACACTCTCCCCTTAATACTCTCTTTAAGAAATTTCTATCACCTGAGAACAACATTAAGTCCCTAGGTATACAGCCATAGTCATCTATCACATACACACACACACACACACACGCCCACACGTGCACACCGAGTGGCAGAAAGTTAATGCAATTGGAAAAGAAACTATTTAGAATCTTGATAAAAATGTCTGCAAATTTTGTTTGCAACATATTTAAAATAAAACCCAATCATGTAACTGTTACAGATAAAATTCTAGGTTATAAATCAGGAAAAAGATTTTTAGAATGTGCATTTTTTTCAAAACTCGATGTGCATGTGTGTGTGTGCGTGTGTGCGTGCGTGCATATGTATGCATGTGTGTGCGCGTGCATGTGTGTGTGCATATGCGTACATGTGCGTGCACGTGCACGCGTCTGCATGCGCATGTGTATGTGTGTGTTTGCGCGTGCATGTGCGTGTGTGCATGTGCATGCACACGTGTGTACGTGTGCATGTGCACGCATGTGGGCACATGTGTGTGCACATGTGTGCATGCATGTGTGTGCGTGCCCATGTGTGTTTTTAACAGTGTTATCTGTCTATTTATTCAAGGCTGTGCTGGGTCTTCGTGGCTGCTTGGGTTCCTCCCTAGTTGCAGCAAGCAGGGCTAGTCTTCCTTGCGGTGCTTGGGTATCTCACTGCAGCAGTGTCTCTTGCTGCAGAGCACCGGCTCTAGGGCGTGTGGGCCAAGGAGTTGCAGGTCCCAGATTCTAGCGCACAGGCCTAACAGCTGTGGTCCGCGGGCTTAGTTGCTCCGTGGCATGTGGGATCTTTCTGGATCGCGGATCAAACTGGTGTCTCCTTCTTTGGCAGGCTGATTCTTTACCACTGAGCCTCCAGGGAAGCCCCAGAATATGCATTTTCAAAACAATTTCGGTGACAGAGCCATAACAGCTTTGGTTTTTATAATGAATATCCCAAAGCATACAGTTAGCTGCTTTGCCCTTAGTGGCAATGCGTTGTACCCTTCCATTAATACACACATTATGGCAAAAACATTTGGCAGAATATGGTCCAGCAATAATAATAATTTGCACTTATAGCTCAAAGCTAATAGCTCAGAGCACTTGACAATGTGCTGCTTAATTTCTGCTCATCACCATATGCTACTTCATCTTCATTCATCCTGCAAGGTATGTGAGTATATGACTTTCATTAAAATAATAAAAATAAATGAAATGTCTAATATGAAAAAGAAAACTGAATGGGTTTCTTTATATATATATATATATATACACATATATATATATGTATATAACTGTCTAGAGTAACTGGAGAGCTTGTGGCAGGCTGGAAAGCATAAGGAATATTTGCTTGTAATTTCTCTGAGCTCTAAGTTCACCTGAAGGTGCGTAGTAAAAGGTTCTTGTGGATAAAATGCCAATCTGAGTAACTGACTTTCACCTGGGGTTTGAGAGTCAAGTTGTGGTGAACAATTGAGGAGACTTCTATGCCTTCAGATTTTCCTTGCTAATCTTAGCAATGAGCACCCATGGAAGAGGGAAGCAGATCTACTTATAACAACTAGTCTGAAGATGCCCTGTAGACCAAGGGTCCCTAACATCCGGGACCTAATGCCCGATGATCTGAGGAGGAGCTGAGGCAATAATGACAGGAATAAAGTCCATGATAAATGCAATGTGCTTGAATCATCCGCAAACTATTCCCCCACCCTGATTCGAGGGAAAATAGTCTTGCATGAAACTGGTCACTGGTGCCAAAAACTTTGGGGACCTCTGCTCTAGAAGGTTAGAAGACATCACTAAATTTCAGTCTTCTCTCGGGGGATCTCTGGAGGGGCATGTGGTTCCTCAGTCTGTACCTGGCTTCTGGTTATACCTACATACAGAAATCTAGGATTTTTGCTACACTCACCTTCTTTGGGTTTCTTCTCTTAGCATCCTACAGCAAATTTAGTGAAGACAGAGTGAAGATCTTGGTTGTTTGCTAAGATCTGAAAATGAGTCATTTAAAATGATTTTGTTCAATTTTCTAGTTGTTTTATGGTGGGAAAGTATTTTAGTTCTTGCTACTCCCTGGCTATAAGTGGAAGTCAATTTCTTTTAATACACATACATTTATTCAGATGTTCTTTCTTATGTGTTAGGTTTGGCAAACTATGCTTTGCAAGAAGTTTTTTTCATCCAATTTGTTAAGTTTATTTTTGTATCATATTTCTTAGCATCCTCTTATTATCTTCTTAATGTAGCTCTTATGAGTTCCCCTTTTTCTTTCCTAATATTTGTCATTTGTACCTTCTCTTATTCCTTGATCAGTAGTAGGGTCAGAGTTCTATTAGCTTCAGCTCTGGTAATCTGGGCCTTCACAGTTATCTTTTCTGTTTCAGAAATACATGTTCTTTGGCTAAACCCAGCTCTGAGGGACTTCCCTCATAGCTTAGCTGGTAAAGAACCACCTGCAATGCAGGAGACCCCAGTTCGATTCCTGGTTGGGAAGATCTGCTGGAGAGGGGATAGGTTACCCACTCCAGTATTCTTGGGCTTCCCTGCTGGTTCAGCTGGTAAAGAATCTGCCTGCAATGCAGGAGACCTAGGTTTAATCCCTGGGTTGGGAAGATTCCCCTGGAGAAGGGAACAGCTACCCACTCCAGTATTCTGGCCTGGAGAATTCCATGGAGTGAATAGTCCATGGGGTTGCAAAGAGTGTGATGTGACTGAGCAACTTTCACTTTGACTGAGCAACTTTCACTTTGGCTAAATCCAAAGTCAAGGAGGAAGAAATGAAGGAGAGCAATGTGAATAAATGTCCTCTGGTATCCTGCTTAAATCAAACTCTATTTATCATCTCCACTGGCTCGTATATGTGCACCTCTTGACCACACAGTGGGACTGCCTTATTTCTCATTTTCCTTACTAACAATTTGAGATTATAGAGGAAAAATACAACTAAATTTGATTGAAGTGATTGTTTAAGGCTGAGAATTCTATGCTGAATCAAAACCCTCCCACACAGCAAGCTTTCTTGGGCATAAGCACAAGTTTGTCATCAATTTTGTCACCTTCTTTTCATCCTCGACACTCTTCCTCACCCACCCCTGCCTCCCAGTTTTCAAGCCCAAACTTCCAGTGACATTTGACTAGTTTATTATTATTATTATTGTGGTAAGAACACTTAATATGAGACTTACCTTAACAAAATTTTGTGTGAAATACAGTTTCAATAATTATAAGAAAAAAATTGTCTAGCAGATCTCTTGAACTTCTTCATCTTTCATAATTGGAAATTTTGTACCTGTTGAACAGGAACTCCCCAAATCCTTCACATCTTAGCCCCTGGAAACAACCATTCTACTCTCTGGTTCATGAGTTTGACTATTTAGAGACCTCATATACGTGGAATCTTTCAGGGTTTGTCCTCATGTAGCTAGCTGTTTTTAGAATAATGACCCACCCAGGCCTATCCACTCATGACTGGATATTTCTGCTGCATCCATACTTGCTGCACTCAGCAGGGCTGAGTGAAATTGGGAGAGGAATCCTGAATATTCATTGGCACTTTTATGCAGGACAATCTAGTTCACTACTTTTACTGCCATTTACAGTCTGTGTCTATAGAATTTTCTCAACCAAAATGTCCCAACCCGGTATGTGAGACAGCAAAAGAGACACAGATGTATAGAACAGTCTTTTGGACTCCATGCGAGAGGAAGAGGGTGGGATGATTTGGGAGGATGGCATTGAAACATGTATAATATCATATATGAAACGAATCACCAGTCGAGGTTTGACGCGTGATGCTGGACGCTTGGGGCTGGTGCACTGGGACGACCCAGAGGGATGGTACGGGGAGGGAGGAGGGAGGGGTTTCACATATACACCTGTGCTGGATTCATGTTGATGTATGGCAAAACCAATACAATATTGTAAAGTAATTAACCTCCAGTNGGAGACCTAGGTTTAATCCCTGGGTTGGGAAGATTCCCCTGGAGAAGGGAACAGCTACCCACTCCAGTATTCTGGCCTGGAGAATTCCATGGAGTGAATAGTCCATGGGGTTGCAAAGAGTGTGATGTGACTGAGCAACTTTCACTTTGACTGAGCAACTTTCACTTTGGCTAAATCCAAAGTCAAGGAGGAAGAAATGAAGGAGAGCAATGTGAATAAATGTCCTCTGGTATCCTGCTTAAATCAAACTCTATTTATCATCTCCACTGGCTCGTATATGTGCACCTCTTGACCACACAGTGGGACTGCCTTATTTCTCATTTTCCTTACTAACAATTTGAGATTATAGAGGAAAAATACAACTAAATTTGATTGAAGTGATTGTTTAAGGCTGAGAATTCTATGCTGAATCAAAACCCTCCCACACAGCAAGCTTTCTTGGGCATAAGCACAAGTTTGTCATCAATTTTGTCACCTTCTTTTCATCCTCGACACTCTTCCTCACCCACCCCTGCCTCCCAGTTTTCAAGCCCAAACTTCCAGTGACATTTGACTAGTTTATTATTATTATTATTGTGGTAAGAACACTTAATATGAGACTTACCTTAACAAAATTTTGTGTGAAATACAGTTTCAATAATTATAAGAAAAAAATTGTCTAGCAGATCTCTTGAACTTCTTCATCTTTCATAATTGGAAATTTTGTACCTGTTGAACAGGAACTCCCCAAATCCTTCACATCTTAGCCCCTGGAAACAACCATTCTACTCTCTGGTTCATGAGTTTGACTATTTAGAGACCTCATATACGTGGAATCTTTCAGGGTTTGTCCTCATGTAGCTAGCTGTTTTTAGAATAATGACCCACCCAGGCCTATCCACTCATGACTGGATATTTCTGCTGCATCCATACTTGCTGCACTCAGCAGGGCTGAGTGAAATTGGGAGAGGAATCCTGAATATTCATTGGCACTTTTATGCAGGACAATCTAGTTCACTACTTTTACTGCCATTTACAGTCTGTGTCTATAGAATTTTCTCAACCAAAATGTCCCAACCCGGTATGTGAGACAGCAAAAGAGACACAGATGTATAGAACAGTCTTTTGGACTCCATGCGAGAGGAAGAGGGTGGGATGATTTGGGAGGATGGCATTGAAACATGTATAATATCATATATGAAACGAATCACCAGTCGAGGTTTGACGCGTGATGCTGGACGCTTGGGGCTGGTGCACTGGGACGACCCAGAGGGATGGTACGGGGAGGGAGGAGGGAGGGGTTTCACATATACACCTGTGCTGGATTCATGTTGATGTATGGCAAAACCAATACAATATTGTAAAGTAATTAACCTCCAGTTAAAATAAATAACTTTATATATATTAAAAAAAGGCTCACTGAGCATTTCCTCAAATGAGGGCTATCTACCTCAGAAATGTATTCTACAAATATGAATTTATAAAATTTTGTTTCAAAACATTAGGTTGTATTCTATTCTAAACAAATTGGTTCTGGTTCTGTTTCTTTCTCTTCAAATTTCTTAGTATCCCTTTCTCTTATTCACATATATGCACACACACAAACACACACGCAGACAAACTCTTCACAAGTGACATACGCATTGATGATATCTGGATGTCCATCCATTTATCTCAACATCTTTCAACAGAATACATTTGAAAAAATACACTTATAATTTTAACAGTGACTTCTTGGCAGAATGGGTATGTGGGAGGTGATGAGGGGGAAGTAATCTTATACACTGTTATTTTCTTTAATTTTCCCCCCTGAACTTATAATACTATTTTTTCCACCTAAACATATTAAAAAACCCATCCCTATTATGTGTTCTTTTTAAAATCTTTTTCTTCTTTCCCTATTGTGAAAGAATGGATCGATAGTTGAAGATTTTATATTATCCTATTCCAGAAATTATTTTCCTGACCTGTGTTTTGCCAACTGTCTGTGCATGTGCTAAGTTGATTTTTGCAACCGTGTGAACTGTAGCCCACCAGGCCTCTCTGTCCATGGGATTCTCCAGGCAAGATTACTGGAGGGGGTTGCCATGCCCTGCCCCAGGGGGTCTTCTCAATCCAGCATTTCTTATGTCTTCTGCATTGGCAGGTGGATTCTTTACCACTGGTATCACCTAGATTGCCTGTTTAAGTAATAATTCATTTTGGCTTTTTCTTAATGAAATACACAGTCTTAAATCCACTGGGCTCCTAGTTTACCTCAGGATAAAGTGTTTAAAAATAAGCCTATTTGCTTGCAGAAAGTCCAGAAATACCAAAACAATCTGTTCCTTCCTGAGCATAAATATGAGTAATAAATTCCTTTCAATTGGATTAGTCATTGAGTTGAAATATCTATATGTATATTTAAATCAGAGTATAATTGCTTTGTAATGTTTCATTAGCTTCTGTTGTACAACAAAATGATTATATATCTGTACATATACACACATATACATGAAGTCCCTCCTTCTGGAGTCTCCTTTCCACCCCCATCTTACTCCTCTGGGTCGTCACAGAGCACCTGGCTGAGCCCCCTGGGCTGTGAAGTAGCTTCCCACCAGCTGTCTGTTTTACCCATTGATGTGTATATACGTCAATCCTAATCTCCCAGTTCCTCCCACCTCCCCTTCCCCCGTGTTGCGTCCATGTGTTACTTCTCTACCTTTGCATCGCTATCCCTGCCATGCAAATAGGTTAATCTGTACCATTTTTTCTAAATTTCACATATAGAGTGAAATAAGTCTGAATGAGAAAAACAAATATTGTATATTAATGCACATATGTGGAATATTTAGCAATCAAATTCCTAGATTTTGATGAACCGGATCAACTGTATGCTTTAAGACCATGAGAAAATAATTATTATATAAGCAATGTCACTGTTACCATAGTAATGAAATAGAAGAAGCTCACTTTATGTTCAATGTGGAATCTTAAAATAAAAGACAATCCAAAATGTCTATACTTAGGAGAAGGGCAGCAACAGCTCCTGTTCTAGTCTTTTAATTATTATGACACTATTTGTTTTAAGCAAATTTCTCTAAGCTCAAAATAAAAAAAAAGATATTAGGAAACATTACCTTGTAAAAATTATTTTTAAATTTCTGATATAACTGTTATTTCTTTTAAGTCTATCCCACACTATGTTGGAAACCATGGATGAAAAATATAAGATATAATGCCCAAAATCAAGAAGATGACTGTCTAACTGGAGGGATTCCGACATGATTATACATATGTCTGTGTGTTAGTCACTCAGTCGTGTCCAACTCTTTGCAACCCCATGGACTATGGCTCACCAGGCTCCTTTTTCCATGGTGTTATCCAGGCAAGAATACTGGAGTTTGTTGCTCTTCCCTATCCAGGGCATATTCCCGATCCAGGGATAGAACCCACTTATAGTATACACACAATTAGTTAAAAAAAAAAACCTCAATATTACATTGAATGAAACTCTAAATTATGTGATGCAAATAAATGAGCTGTGAAGAAACAGGGATTTGGGTAGTATGGAATATTTTATAAAGCTTTAGTTGAAACTGTGAGGAGTTTTGATAAGGTATTATGGGTATTTAATTCATTGGAGACACAAATTCAGTTCAGTTCAGTCATTTAGTCATGTCCAACTCTGCAACGGACTGCAGCATGCCAGGCCTCCTTGTCCATCACCAACTTCTGAAATTTACTCAAACTCATGTCCATTGAGTTAGAGACACACATTAAATACTTTATTATGATCTATATATTCAGTAGATGGGTTTCCCAGGTGGCCAAGTGGTAAAGAATCTGCTTGCAATGCAGGAGACTCAAGAGACACAGGTTTGATCCCTGAGTCAGGAGATTCCCCCGGAGAAGAAAATGGCAACACACTCCAGTTTTCTAGTCTGGGAAACTGCATGGACAGAGGAACCTGGCAGGTTACAGTCCATGGGGTCGCAGAGTCGGACACGACTAGAGCGTGGACAGAATTATATATTCAGTAGGTACTTTGGGGAGTACAAAGATGAATAAAACAGGCTTTTTGCCTGTGCATGCTTTTCAGTTTAGTGGGACAGTAGATGTATAGGTAAGTACAGAACGATAATGCAATGAGTAGTACAACATAAAGAAAACCAGGAGATGGGGAAGTCAAGTATTTAATTCCCACCAGAGAATAAAAGAACATTTATTGGAGAAACATATAAAATTTGTTGTTGAGATATTGATAGAAGTTCAGTAGCAGGTATTAATGAAAGGTAGGAAGGAAGAATGGAGAAGAAAATGGCAACCCACTCCAGTATTCCTGCCTGGAGAATCCCATGGACAGAGGAGCCTGGTGGGCTACAGTCCATGGGGTCACAGAGTCGCATACAACTTAGTGTTCACTAAACCACCACCACCACCAGGAAGGAAGAAGATGTGGTATTTTTGTTGTATTCATAACCATAATTAAAATAGTCACTCGATTTCCATGTTCATTGCCCCTTAACTTTGTAATTCTTTTCCACTCTGGCTCTGATATCAGCAAATGACTTTTTTTTAAATATAAATTTATTTATTTTAATTGGAGGTTAATTACTTGACAATATTGTATTGGTTTTGCCATACATCAACATGAATCCGCAAATGACTTTTTAAGGCCAATGAGATATTAGGAAATGTGGTGGAAGTAGAGATTTATAAAAAGCATGCCAGTCTCAGAACTATTGCATGTTCATCTTTATCCCAATATGGTCACTTCCACAACATTTTATGATGGACCTGTCTAGGGTAAAGAGCCTAAAGTAAACTCAGAGGAACAGACAGACAAACTTTTATTAAGGCCTCTGGGAACACAACCTTATAAAGGCAGGAAATAGGCTAAGAAAATTTCTCAGAAGGCACAGTTTCCATTTCTTTCCTAAGAAGCGGTTAAAGAAGGTCATGAAGAGAAAGAAACTCACAGAAGCCCAGGCTAAGATGGCAGCCCTGAGCCAGTCAAGGAAGGGGTCTGTCCTTGGAACTGATGGACGTGGCAACCGGAGCCTCACTATCTTCAGCTAGCTACGGACAAGGGGCTTCTCCACGCTTGTTACTCTTTCCTTCTGTCCTCGGTTGTGACTCTTGCAGATGTCTTGCCTCTGTCTCACCATTGTGGATGGTAGGGAAAGCATGACTTAGTTCATACTATGTTACATAGGCTTAGTTCATGTATCAAAAGGAGCCAAATTTGAGGAGCTTTGTGTTGACCTGAACTTTGCCACTGATACTGTGAATAGATGAGACTCTTAGGTGTCTTCGAAGCTAGTGAATATATTGTACGTGTGGTGGGCAAAGAGGGAGGGTTGTTGCAGACTGATTGCACTGATGACCCTAATTATTTTTCTCCTTGTACCTATGTCCTCTGGGGGCTTCCCCAGTGAGCCAGCAGTAAAGAACCCACCTGCAATGCAGGATCCGAAAGAAATGTGGGTTCGATCTTTCGGTCAGAAAGATCCCCCGGAGGAGGGCATGACAACCCACTCTAGTATTCCTGCCTGGAGAATCGCATGGACGGAGGAGCCTGGTGGGCTACAGTCTGTAGGGTGGCAAAGAGTCGGACATGAGTGAACCAACTTAGCACCCATGCACCCACAATGCAAAAAAAAGCAAGGGAATACGGCCTGGAGAACATCAGAAATACAAGAGCAGACAAAGGTAAACACAGAAAGAGAATGAAAAAAACACACACAAAAAGTTGATGAAAAGGGAAGAAAAGCTGGGAAGAGTGACAGGAAGGGGAGAGATGGAAGAAGGAGGAAGTGGGCAGCAGCACTTCTTGACCAGGAGAAGCTGTAAGTCACTTAAAGACTGTTAGTTCTGTTGATTTCTTCAGTTTTTATAAAATGATGGAAACCAAGCTGCAGTTGGTAGCGTTGAAGAATTTGTGCTTTTGAGTATTGGAGAAGACTCTTGGGAGTCCCTTGGATTTCAGGGAGATCAAACCAGTCAATCCTACAGGAAGGAGCAGTCTGTTTTGTGTCTGGACGAAGTAGGAAAGAACCTGAAGTTGAGGGAAATTAATCAGAAACACCCACCTCTACCAATACTACTGGACTCAGGTCACACTGGATTTCTGTCTGTCCCCCGAAAGCACCAAGTACATTCCCAATCTGAAGTCTTATTCCAATTATCTCCTCTGCCTGGAACAGTCTTTCTCAAGAGTTTTTCTTGCTGATTCTTTCTTATTATTCAAACTTCAGCTCAAATGCCACCTGCTCACAGAGGCTGCCTCTGTGAATCTTAGAGGGAATGTGAGTCTCTACACACACACGTATAAGCAAAGAGTAACTTCTATTTCATTAATCTCTCAATACCCTAAGGTTTATCACTTGTCCCACTCACTAAAAGTCAGGAAAGTGTGTATCTGGTCTCATACGTCACCATATCCTTACTCCTAGCATGGTGCCAGGCCCCTTGTAGTGATTCAAGGAATACTTGTTACCAGCTCATGTGTATGCTAAGAAAATAGATTTACAGAAGGTCTGATAGGTGGACTAATTCTGAATGAGAAAAAAAAGTTGCAATATGGCCATGAGAACAGTTCCTAAAATAAACTAGATGTGAGAAAATGGTCCTTGAGGAGGCCAAGAGGGAAGGTCGGGGAGAGTTTGATGGGGTCACCAAGTATTTGTCTAAATCAGCAAGATTCAGGGCCCATAGAAGGACAATAAGCAATGATGTTGGCTCTGTAGCAACTCTTAGTTTTGAAGGAATATAAGGCTCGGCAGAGAATGGCACCCACATCTCCTAGTTTGGGGCTGCAGGATCATAACCATGCCCCACTTGAGTCCTTAACACAGTCAAGACTAGTCCCTGGAAAAGATGAAGTCGAGAGGGATGTGTTTAAAATGAATTAAATGAATTATTACTGCCAGATATAGTGCTGCTTTATCTGTTTATTTGTCTTGGCTTTCTTAAATCCTGAATAAACATAAATTTTTAGGACTCAAGCCAGAGGTAAAATGAGCATCGTGATGGCAGTGTGGGGCTCGTACATCTTGCAGCTCACTAAATAACTGTTCAGTTAGTAGATGGATCATGGTAGATCTCATCAGGATCTAACATATATGACTTCTATTGAATTTTATTTTCTCTCTCATTGAAAACGCTGACATTGTCATCATACCCTTTATTGACATTGTTATCATGCCCTATAACTGTTCTATCCAACATGATATCACCAGTCACACATGGCTATTAAGTCTCAAAGGAAATGAGTTTAAATGAAATAAAATTTAAGTGTCCAAAAAATTTAAGTGTAGACTACTATGTGTAGTCTAGTAGCTATCATAGTGGACAATGTGAATATTAGAAGAGGCCAATCATCCCAGGAAATCTGCTAGATAGAATTGCCATAGGACAGATGCAGCCGTGGTCTCTTTTCCTAATTCACTCATTTTGCATGTGTTTTTGACCTTTCAATCTGCCCTATACGATTCCTCTAAGACACTGGAGAATTGCACAAAGATACACATATTCATCAATGCTTCACTTACGTTTCCGGCAAACACACTTGAACATCAGCCACGTTTACCCCAGGTTTCTCTGATCAGCCTCCTGCCTATTCTGCTTTGCATCCATCTCCTAGCAACAAAAGTTGCTCAAGTCCTGCCATATCTAAGCCTATATCTTAATAAAAGTGAGTAGTGACTGAGGATTGCCACCAGAGAAAAATCTTTTTTCTGGTATTTCATTTTAAAGGAAGATGCAGACAAAGATATTTCTTAACGGAGGAAGATGAATATGAAAAGCCAAGATGCTGACTTGTTTTATCATCTATTACTCTTGATTTTGTACATTTTTTTTGAGAATTATTTCTCTTCAAGCAAAGATGCACAGAGAGCATGGGTAATAAAGCAACCATGTGAGAAAATAGAAATAAGAGCAGTTTTGATACTAAACTGTGCATTAACCTTTTCCTCAATTATCTTCCTCTTTAAAAATTGGGCATTTAGTATTTATTCCTCCTTTATCATTGCAATAACTGTCAGTGCATATTTACGGCATTTAGGAATCATAATTCAAGCAAAGGTTCTTCTTCTCCAAAGTGCAGCCAACCTCATTTATTCATTAACTCTGTTCTGATTTATTTGTTAAGTTCATTTTTTAATTCTCTAAAATTCAAATGTGTGTTACACCATGCATATTGAAGGTAAATATGTCAGAGGAATGTAGCCTTACTGTGTTAGTGATGCATGCAGAGTAACAATTTTTAAATAAGCAATGTGCTAACAGTTTGGCAGTTCAGCAGCTTGGAAAATAAAAACAAAACAGTAAATAGACATAGACTTTAAAAATCTATTCCTTTTCTTACATTCAGGAGTGAAATGGTATTCAACCAGATGGCAATGACTTTGTGCCTCTTAACTTCTTAGATGACTATGGTTAAGTTCCAGTAGAAATCAATTGGTTTAGAACTGTAATGTTCCCTTTTGAGCAGATATTCAAAATAGTCATGAATGTTATACCAATTTAGAACCTTCTTACCAAAAATGCGTGAGAATAGACTTATGCAACTGCACAAAGTGTAGTGAAGCAAAACGGTTTCCTCGTTGAGTCTTAAAATCTGGGAACTTGGCTGTTGTCTTTGTTGTTTGGCAAAACAAAGGTATAGCAAAGGCAGCCTTGTTGCAAAAGTTTCCTAGATAGAATTAAAAGAACTACACATATTTCTTTGATTTGAGTGACCGTTAAGAATAAAACAAAAGTGAGATTAAAGATCTTGCCTGTATTCTATCAGCTTCACAGAAGTTGCAGCCTATTTTTACTAATAATTCAGCTGTTTGCAAATATGATGTGTTTGACTTCACATGGACCACATTTGTAAGTGAAGGAATTTTTACTTTTTTAATAAATGTTTTGGTATTGGAGAGATACAACCTCTGTGTGGTTCCCATTAGTAGCAAGTTGGTGAGTGTGTTTCCCAGGGTCAAGCATACATTGTGGCTAGGGCCGTGCTAAACTGACTACAACACACACTCAGAATGCCTAGGGTAATTGTGCCCTGGGCTAATGAATTGTGGAAAGATAATTTCCTCTGCCAATTTTTCCCTTTAAACAAATTGCAGCTTCATATTTCAACCAAATGACCTTTCTAAAACTCCACAGTGACTAATTATGAGAGAATGAGGGGGCACTGACCATTAACAGAAATGAGATTATGTTTTGCCATAACTTTGGGAGGCAATGTAGCCAATGATGTTTATAATCTGGGGTGATTAGAAGAGGATCTCCTCCAAAGGCTACTGTAGATTGTTCCTGGCGCCATGCAGCTGAGCACAGCCTATTCAATGCCACAAAGTCAGAAGCTTAAAATCCCATGTCTGGTTTTTATGGGACTAATAATCTTCAATTTAGTACTGTTGGATGGGAGGAGGGAAGCAAAGGGGAGCTGAGAACATGAGTGATAAAGCAATAGCATGAGAAAATAGAAATAAGAAAAGGTTGAGAGAATAACCAAGAACATTTACTTACTCTCAAAATATTTATTAAGAACCCACTCTGTATGAAGTGGGCTTCCCAGGTGGCTAAGGCTAAAAAANATTTTGGAGCCCCAAAAAATAAAGTCTGACACTGTTTCCACTGTTTCCCCATCTCTCTGCCATGAAGTGATGGGACCAGATGCCATGATCTTCGTTTTCTGAATGGTGAGCTTTAAGCCAACTTTTTCACTCTCCTCTTTCACTTTAATCAAGAGGCTTTTTAGTTCCTTTCACTTTCTGCCATAAGGGTGGTGTCATCTGCAAGTGACTTTTATTGTGTTCCTTTTATGCCAACTTTTCTGAGACTTCTTATGTGAATGGATATTGACTTTTGTTAAATGCTTTTTTACATTTGTTGAAGCCGTGATATCACTCTTATCTTTCATGTTGCTAATGTGGTGTATCATATTGATTACTTGTGGATATTGAACCATTCTTGCTTCCTTGAAATAAACCCCACTTGATCATGTTGTATGATTCTTGTATAATTGACACAAGAATATAAATCATACATATGATGCATGATTCTTGATTTTATTATTTTATTTTGTTTTCTTGGGCTCCAAGAAAACACCATGGACAGTGACTGCAGTCATGAAATTAAAAGATGCTTTCTCCTCGGAAGGAAAGCTATGATGAACCTAGACAGTATATTAAAAAGTGGAGACATCACCTTGCCAACAAATGTGCATATAGTCAAAATTATGGTTTTTCCAGCAGCTATGTACAGATGTGAAAGTTGGATCATAAAGAAGGCTGAGCACCAAAGAATTGATACTTTTGAATTGCGGTGCTGAAGAAGACTCTTGAGAGTCCCTTGGGCTTCAGGGAGGTCAAACCACTCAATCCTAAAGGAAATCAGCACTGGATATTCATTGGAAGAACTGATGCTAAAGTTCCAATATTTGGCTACCTGTCACGAAAAGCCAAATCATTGGAAAAGATCCTGATGCTGGGAAAGTTTGAAGGCAAAAAGAAAAGGGGGTGGCAGAGGATGAGATGGTTAGAAAGCATCACCAATTCAATGGACATGAATTTGAGCAAACTCTAGGAGGTAGTGAAGGACAGGGAAGACTGGCATTCTACAGTCCATGGGGTCACAAAGAGTTAGATATGACTTAGTGACTGAAAGAGAATTGGTTCTTGTAATGTCTTATTGAATTTGATTTGCTAATATTTTGTAGACTCTGATGCTGGGAGGGATTGGGGGCAGGAGGAGAAGGGCATGACAGAGGATGAGATGGCTGGATTGCATNATAACTACAGTGGCGTGTCCTTCATGTGGTTTCAGTGGAGTCCGTCTGACTGCTCAGGTGGACAAACCGAATCCCTACATTAAGTCAGTTTCTGCTCAAAATACCCAGAGACACTTCTGTTCCACACATTGGACTTTAACTAAGGAAAATACTGTAAGAGAAGGGAAGCCTGGCGTGGTGCAGTCCATGGGGTCGCAAAGAGTTGGACACAGCTTGGCGACTGAACACCACCACATTGTAAGGATTCAATTATAGGATGCTCTACAATTCAAAGATAAGAAATGGAATATAACTAACGATGCTAAGTTAAGACTGAGACAGAGACAAAGCAGCAAAAAGGACTAGTACTTTAATAACAGCTTATCTGTGGAGTACACGCTGGGCACATGCTGGGAGGGACAACAGATCCATCCAACGGGAGCTAAGGTTCTAGGTAAAAGAGCAGGGAGGTTGATGGTCTCGGGAAGAGGGGACAGAAAGACTTATCTCAACACACAAATAGAAGGAGCTAGAATGGTTGGTATGCTTTTCTTACATAACGAAAGTCTAAGAGTCAGACATCCCCACTTCGGCTTAGGGGCCAAACTTTCCATATTTTGCTTAGCCTTTTGGAGTGATATTCATCTTCACGGTTGTAAGGCAACTCTGGTAAATTCAAACATCATAGCTGCAAAAAACAAAAGAAGGAAGAGAGACTGAGAGTCCCCCTATGATGCTGCTTTATACCAAGAACATGTATTTCCTTTCTCTCCCATAGCCCGCTGCCTGCTTTCCCATGCCAGACTCAAGAAGACTTACCCGAGTGGAAATTTAGTGCTATAGATCGAATCATGTTTCCCGAAAGATTCATATGTGGAGTCTTAACTCAGAATGGGATTTTATTTTAAAATAGCACTGTTACAGATATAATTAGTAAATTAAAGAGTCATATGCAGACAAGTTGGGCTCTTAACACATATCTGCTGTTCTTACTAGAAAACAAAACAAAACAAACAAACAAGCAAAGAAAAATGTGGAAACTGAGAGGTGTTGCTGTGAATCAGAGCACTATTGCTATTCAGCAGGCCTGGGAGAGATCCCTCCTGCTGCCCTTAGAGGGAGAACTATAGCCCTCCTAACACCTTGATTCTTAGTAAAACTTTAGCAACATCTCCTCTTAGATAACTGGGCTTCCCTGGTGGCTCACCAGTAAAGAATCTGCCTGCCAGTGCAGGAGACTTAGGGTCTATCCCTGGGTCAGGAAGATCTCCTGGAGAAGGAAACGACAGCCCACTCCAGTATTCTTGCCTGGAAAATCCCATGGACAGAGGAGCCTGGCAGGTTATAGCCCATCGGGTCACAAGAATCTGACATGACTTAGTGACTAAACCACCACCACCAAGAACTTAGATAATAGATCCATAATTAGCAAGACCTTTAAAGAATTTTGAAACATAAAGCAGTGTCATTATAAACCTGGAAACATGTATTAGTAATTTTCCATGGATTTATTTTTAAAGATTTTAACTTCCAATTATGATTCTTATGTACAATGGTGATTCTACTTTATGTAACTGTTCTGATGCATGTTAATTGCCATTAATAATGAAGCCTAGATAATATTTTTTTCATCACCTTTGTGCCATCAACATACATAGAGGAAGAACACTTTATTACAGTGAAAAAGTTGGAAAGTTCAAGAAGCATTCATACAAGGCTTTTCCAAAAGGTGTAAATGTTGAAACTATAAATTCAATTATGTGATCAATCCTGATTATACTCATTTAATTTTAGGATCACGTCTTATTTTTCCTTTCTGAAAGAGAAACTGGAAAAGACACATAATTGATTAAGTAAAAATTGATTAATTAGGGCCATCATATTATTGTTGAAAAATGTGTGATAAGATATATCAGGCTTAATGCCACTTTTACGAAAATCTAGCCAATATAATTATTGGTAGGTAGTGTGAGGAAGGAGAAGGCAATGGCACCCCACTCCAGTACTCTTGCCTGGAAAATCCCATGGACGAAGGAGCTTGGTGGGCTGCAGTCCATGGGGTTGCAAAGAGTTGGACACGACTGAGCGACTTCACTTTCATGCATTAGAGGAGGAAATGGCAACACACTCCAGTGTTCTTGCCTGGAGAATCCCAGGGATGGGGGAGCCTGGTGGGCTGCCATCTATGGGGTTGCACAGAGTCGGATACAACTGAAGCGACTTAGCAGCAGCAACAGCAGTATGAGGAAAGTACCTAGTTTCACTCACGGAATTTATTATGATAGAGTTTTTATTGACTTGAATAGCACGTTCCTAAGATCCACTCAAGAAACAAAACTTACGTGAACATTTTAGTAATGAAATTTAAAAAAAAAAACAGCAGAAATATAGTAATGCATCAGAATGGAAAAGTTCTAGATCAACGCCAAAAACAAAACTCTGTGGCAACAGAAATGTTAAGTAAATTCAGCATAAAATAAAAACAGCCAAAACTAGATTTAAATTAGCTACAAAGATTGCCATTAGCCCGTCTTACTTTCCTGTCCTTTAAATGAGAAGAATATTACTATAATCAGTCTTTTCGTAGCTATTGAAGTCACTTTTGCTGTTTGTTTTCTTAAGCTAAAAGTCTTGATGAGCAAAATAATGAAAAAAATTTAAAAAAAAATGAAAGAAAACCACACTCTCTTGAAGCTAGTTTCAACTCTATAGGTTTTTGTGGGGTTTTTTAACCTTCTACAAAGACACACTGGTGACTGCAACTGCTAATAGATGAGTAAACAAGCTAGGATGCTTAATTCACACCCATGGCCCTAGCATTTCCCTGGAAGTTAGAAAGAATTGTGGCTCCCAAGTGAGTCTCTTGCAAGTGACCCATGAAGGTCTTTTCTACCAGAGAAAGAAGCAAACTCATTCTTTCCAGATCAGATGATGGATTCTGTGATATGCAACACTAATTTCAAGTCGGCTTCTTTAAACACCTAGCATTTAGAATAGAACCAGAAGGTGGATGAGAGTCCTTAGCCCCGCTTAAAAGAGATCTCTCAGAAAATAGACATTTCTGTCCAAACCACAATAGACTTGACATCGACAGCAAACAATATAACAAAGCAAAGTGTGGTTGAAATAAAACAATTTAGGGATCAATTTGCTGCACTATTTGCTTGCATTTAACCTTTTTTTTTAATGCATTTCCCCATGTATGGGTAAAAAAGACTAAGTTATAAATAGTAAAAAAAAGGCAGTTCAACTTTGTAACCAAATTGCTGAATAATGAAATCTTAGAAATTTAAAGGAGCCTCACAAATCTTTGAGTGCTTGTGAATGGATTTGCTAGAACTCTTTGAAAACTCACCATTTTGAAAAGTAGCCCATTGAACTTCAGAGCAACCATTACTACAGTTAATTCTTTTCCAGTCAGTTTGGTTCAGTTCAGCTGTTCAATCCTGCCAGACTCTTTGTGACGCCATGGACTGCAGTACACCAGGCCTCCCTGTCCACCATCAACTCCCTGAGTTCACTCAAACTCATGTCCATTGAGTCACTCCAAATGTCCACTTATATCTTCCTTCTACATATTTAATTTCAAGC
Organism: Neotragus pygmaeus; assembly: GCA_006410875.1. Lineage (NCBI taxonomy): Eukaryota > Metazoa > Chordata > Mammalia > Artiodactyla > Bovidae > Neotragus > Neotragus pygmaeus. Next base: position 833,703 of record SJYV01028892.1, on the reverse strand, counting down.
TTCTTGTATTTGTACGAGAAATAGAATACTTCCTACCATATCAGTAAATAAGGCTGTCACAGTCATCATTGATTGCAGCCCTCCAAAGGGAGCTGGTGACCTTGAGGCGATGCAGGAAGGAAAGAATTCCTACCATCTGACAGCCGTGGACAGCGGCCACTCCCTGTGATGAAAGTGAGAGTGAAGGCGCTCAGTCGTTTCTAACTCTTGGGGACCCCACGGACTGTAGCCCACCAGGTTTCTCTGCCCATGGGATTTTCCAGGCAAGAGTACCAAAGTGGGTTGCCATTTCCTTCTCAAGGGGATCTTCCAGACCCAGGGATCGAACCTGACTCCCCCGCATTGCCGGCAGATGCTTTACCCTCTGAGCCACCAGGGAAGCCTGTGATGAGCCTTGAGGAAACTGAGGATGTGAAGACAGAGGGTACCAGCTCTGATAGCTGAGGTGCATGTCAAGGGAATGACTTCAGGGAGCCCAGACTCTCGCATCTTCCCATCCATAGAAAGGTGCCAAATCATTAACTTTTGACATCAGGTTTTCCTTTAATGAACAATAATATTTTGGTGTTCAGACTGCCTGACCTTTCTGAAAAGACTCCTATATAACCTGGCTTCCTCCCTTGACTTCTCAGAGCAGTTCTCTCAGAAGTACTTGAGGTGTTGCCTCCTGAGCTCTAAGTCCTGAAAATTCCCACCAAATACGACATAACTCTTGACTTTTATGTCATGAATATTTTTTTAAGTTGATACATATAAACCTAATTCCTCATAAAGAATCTTCCAGTATGTGAATCTTAGGTAATCCTTTAATGAGTGAACTATTGAAGAATTTCAAGATCCTTCTTCCTCTTTAATTTCTGATCTTTTATCATACCTCGGTTTGTCAACCTTCTTCTGGAAGTATGATCTGTCAGCTGGGCTCAAGTTATGGAGTGACGTCTTCTTGGATGCAGATACGATACTTGGATGAGTGCATCCGAGGTTCATATCGACTTCAGCGGTGACTCCATCACCCTGCTGGCTCACATTAGTCTCAGAGCTGGTGAAATGCCTCTCACACTTTAACCCAGGCTGCTGTTCAGGCTTGTGTCTCCCTTACTCTTTGAACCATCAGCTTTCTGACCCAAGCACAGAATATCACATTTATCTTTATTAAATGTCATCTTTAGACTCCATCCACTGCTTCAGCTTGTCAAGATGCTTTTGAATCCTGATTCTGTCATCCCATGTATTAGTTATCTCTCTGAGCTTGTTGTCAGCCCCAGACTTGATAACAGACCTTCTTTGTCCTCATCCAATTCAGTGATAAACTTTCTAAGGGGACCGAGCCAAGGCCGGAGCCGTGCTGGCAAGCCTCCAAGCTGAGAATGCTCTGTGGATCTGACTTCATTCAACCCTTTGAATATCCACTCAGCCACATTAAAATTCCATCCATGACGCTCTCTGATATGTGAAGATACTGTGACTCTGGCTCTGCCTTCTTCCGTGACATTATCTGATCCTTCAGTCTCGGCACTTGCTGCATTCCAGCCAGAGTAGCAATCTTTCTGTCTCTTATTGGTACTGAGCTCCCCTTCCATCTCAGAACTTCTGTAATTTTTATTCTCTTTACCTGAATTACTCTTCTCTTAGATATCTGCATGACTGGCTCCTTATTATTCAGGTCTTAGCTCTATAAACCGCCACCTGGAGCTGTGTTTCTCAACCATTGACATTTCAAGCTGAATAGTTTTTGTCATAGGGGACCATTTCCCTCAGTAATGTTTTGTGATTTTTAGTGTACAAGTCTTGCAATTCTTCTATTAAATATATTCCTGAATATGTTAATATTTAATGATATTTTGAGAGGAATTATTTCCTTTTAAACAACCTTAAAACATCAATGTTTTAAATAATGTTTTTTAAACATATATATTTCTTAGTGAACATTTTAAATACTGATTGCTAATCACATAAAATCAGATGTCGATCTGCTTAAAGAACTATTCTATAAAATTCAACCCATCTATTGTGTACCTAGTGTTGGATGTAAGGCTATGTTAGGCATTTCATCTGGCTATTATGTTAAATACAAATAAATACTCTGATTTTCTTTAAGACATTTAGGTATATTCTGTTTCTACAAATATAATTCCTAAAATAGAGATCCCACAAAATGACCTTTCATAATTCCATTCACTCATATCCTAGTAATACACTTGAATAAAAGGTAAAATGCAGGACTTCTTACCTTTATACAGAATCAAACCTTATTCTTCACCATTTGAGCCACCAGGGAAACCCATATGTATTATATATGTGTGTGTATATATACAGATATATAATGCAGAGTAATATAGAAGAATATACTAGAATGCAGGAGTCACACAGCAGAGGATTCAATTCTCTGATCCCTTTTTTATTTTGTAACTTCCTAGTTTACAGACTATCAATGGTTGACCATTGCTTATAAATCTATAGTCCTTATATTGTATTAGATGTCCTTTGCTCTCTAGTGACATAGAAGGGAAACTGACATTTATCAACTCACTGCTACGTGCCGGGAACTTTCATGCATTATGCCACATGTAATCCTACAAATCTGACAAAACAGGTGTTTTAGACAATTTAAATAACCTACTCAAAGTCATATAATGAATAAATGATAAAGGCACATTTCAAAATCAGATCTATTCCTACATATCAGTCTAGAAAAGGACATGGAGAACAAGAACGGCAATAAGCTATTCAAGTTCCCATTGTTTACAAGGATTAGTAAAGTGGGCTGACCACAGAATAAAGAGTCTTTTAGGAAATCTCGCGTTAGGAATCTGATATTAGTTTCCAGCAGTAACACACTGTCAGGGAGCAGCCAGAGTCAAAAACAGAGATCAGGGACTACAGCCATGTCCATACCCTAAATAAAAATTAAACATTTACCATTCAATGTGTTATTAGTTCGGTATAATTCTTAATGGCCATAAATTCCTGCCATCTCAATATACATATTCCTTTGCACTGTGATTGATATTCTTAGAAACAAAACAAAAAATCAGGTGGTGATGGGAACCTCCAATTTACAGCCAGTGGGTCAGAAGAAATAATCTGGACTTGCAACTGACCTCTGAAGTGGAGGCAGTCTTGCGGAACTGACGCTTAACCCATGGGATCTGAGGCTAATTCCAGGAAGATCGTGTCAGAATTGAGTCAAATTGTAGGACTCTCAGCTGGAGTCACAGTATTGCCTGATATATGGAAAAACCAACACGTTTGGAATAAGTGGTGAAATACGGTCTAAGGGTACAGGAGACAAGAGTTGTTTTTTGTTTTTGTTTTTTTCTTGAACAATCATTGATGAACATGATTATAAACTGTTTTGAAATAGTTCTAGCTAACTGCATATTTTAGGCTTCCTGGCAGCACTAGTTGTGAAGAATCTGCCGTCCAATGCAGGAAACTCAGGAGATACAGGTTTGATACCTGGGTTGGGAAGATCCCTTGGAAAAGGAAATGGCAACCCACTCCAGTATCCTTGCCTATAAAATTCCATGGGCAGACTAGCCTGGGTGGCTACAGTCCATGGGGCCACACAAATCTAGTATTGATATATTCTCTTAATATAGCATAAGAAAAACCCACATTATATGTATCAACCCTGTTTGTATATCCATTGTCTGAAAAATTCCACAAGGAATGTAGCTGTTTCAGGGTACACGTTCATTTTCCACAATGTGGTACTATGTCATGGGAGCTGAGTCGCTTCCAAATTTCATAAATTGAGTGTGGAAAAGTCAATAACTGAACTTGGAGTAAGAAGATCTGAGTTCTGTTCCTGGGTCTACAGCACAAGAGCAATATGGTCTGGTCAAATCATTTAGTCACCAGGTGCTACATTTTGGTAGTTTAAAATGATAACAGCCATGTGCCTTGCAGAGGACATTTGATGATCTGGTAGCATTTGCAGTCAGGTATACCAAAGCCAGAGGACAGAGGCTTCAATAATATGTGGTGTGGGTGCAAAGTATTATTATATCAGTTAAGGAATGAGTTATTGGTGTTTTGTAACATAAATTTCCATCCTTAATCTGCTTAGGTGAACACTCAAATATATGTTTGATCAGAGTACTTCCTCAATGTTGAAATTACCTAGAAAGGAAGGGACCTCTTATTCTCAGGAGAAGATGATGGTCTTCATAGTATCTTGCATTTGTTGTTGTTGTTCCATCCCTAAGTTGCATCCAGCTCTTGGCAACCCCATGGATGGTAGGGCTTCCATGTCCTTAACTATCTTCCAGAGTTTGCTCAAGTTCATGTCCATTGACNTATTGGTGTTTTGTAACATAAATTTCCATCCTTAATCTGCTTAGGTGAACACTCAAATATATGTTTGATCAGAGTACTTCCTCAATGTTGAAATTACCTAGAAAGGAAGGGACCTCTTATTCTCAGGAGAAGATGATGGTCTTCATAGTATCTTGCATTTGTTGTTGTTGTTCCATCCCTAAGTTGCATCCAGCTCTTGGCAACCCCATGGATGGTAGGGCTTCCATGTCCTTAACTATCTTCCAGAGTTTGCTCAAGTTCATGTCCATTGACTCAGTGATGCTATCTAACCATCTCATCCTCTGCTGCCCTCTTCTCCTTTTGCCTTCAATCTTTCCCAGCATCAGGGAAAGATTTTCCAATGAATTGGTTCTTCATATCAGGCGGCCAAAGTTTTGGAGCTTCAGCTTCAGCATCAACCCTTCCAATGAATATTCAGGGTTGATTTCCTTTAGCATTGACTGGTTTCATCTCCTTACAGTTGCATACATATTAGAACATAGAATATCCTACTCAAGACCTGGTTTGCCACATGGAATGACTATACGTCTAAAATTTCTTATAATTGTTTTATTGTGTTTCATTTCCCAAGCTGAGATATGTAACTTAAATTATGTTACTTGCCTTATTCCTCATTTGAAACAATTTAACCACATCAGTAAGGCACTCAGCAGGGCTCGAGTAAGGCGGGAATAGCTACCACTAAGGGCAAGCCAGCTGAAGGCTGCAAAGAATCATGATCAAATCAGTACAGTCACATCATAGGCAAAAAGATGATCCAATTATGAAATAATCCCCCACCCGTGAGGGTGAGGGAAATAAGGTCATTGAAAAACTGAAATAGTTAAAGAGCATAGCATTCTTGATTTCTTTATTTGTGAGATGAAGGGGACAGAATCCCTGTAGGTTTGAAAACATCAAGATGATTTAAATTCTGAAAGTAGGCTGTACTTCACATCACTAGTGACAAACTGAAAATAATATTATTACCTTTAAAGCGTGCCAAAGCAGGGAATGCATAAGGATTCAAACTGAATTTAGTTAACTATCGGGATAGCAGTGTCATAAATTAACTAAGACAGCCTGGGCGAGGTAAACTTTTGAAGGCGAAGTGGATGCTATTTAATGTGACATCAAGTTGTTTAAGGGTAGGAGGAGGCACAGGGTGAATGAGTGCTGGGGGGGGGGGTGGTTTGGGCAGGCTGCCATGGTGGACGAGATCCTGCCCAGAGGCAACTGGGGAAAGTACAGAGCTGCACACTTGGTGGTTTTGTCCACAGGTGTCCCTGATCAGTGGTAACCTCAGAATTTGCATAATGCTTGGTATTAGAAAACATTACACTGATATGTATATACTTTTTGTATTTAAATTTTAATAAGGAAATTAATCACAACTATTATAAAAAGACCTAAAGAACTAACATGTCTTTCTCTTATGCACATACACACACACACGCACAATGTTTGCTGATTTTAGAGAGAAACTGAAACACACACATGTAAGAATTAAGTCAAGCCCACATTTTCTTCCAAGAAAAGGCTTCCCCGCCATAAGCCAGACTGTGTCTAGTAAGTCGAATGCGCTATATGATTTTTATTCAAACACTGGCAGAATCCACAAATTGCACAAAACACTGTCAAATAAGCCATTCGGACATCTGTTTCGAGATTTGAATCAGTTTACTCAAAGTCTACGCAACCCACTTATTATCGGTTTTCTTAGGAGATGAGGGTTGTTTAAGAGATGGAGCTCACCAGTCCAGACAAGACCCTTGCAGGGCATATTTGGGTTCTGTAGGGAAGGGTCCCAATATTATTTCAGACTTCAGAGAAGTGCATCACCTAGCAGTCCACAGTCTCCTATGCTTGCTCGAATGTTTTAATTACCTGTATCTTAATACGCTAGACCCATGGATACAGAGGCTCTCAAAAAGAAGTTCTCCTTTTGACTCAAGGTGCTCATCAGCCATCTGCAACTGCCTCCCAAGCTTCATCCATTATGCAAATAAGGTTTAGTATTCGACATGTTTCATCTACTGATACGAATGCATTAATGTTGGATGTTCCAGCTCAAGCCCCTGAGAAGACATTGCCTTTTCATCCGTCATCGGCTCGGGCTCACACCTCATTAGGTTTAATGGCTTTGTGGCACTTAAGGTCACTGAGCTCCTAACTGCTGCCGCCTAGGGTGCTAACAATCAAAGCACCTTTCTTTGTTTAAGTGAAGCAGATCCCCCACTTCATTCTTTTCTTTCCCTTTTATTTTAATTTGTTGTTGTTGTTATTGCGGAACTACCATCACTTGGGAAAAGATAAGGACTGTTTGAAGAAGTAGAGGCTGTCTTCAGAAGTTTAGTAAACAAAATTATTTCTGGGAAGAATTTAAGGGAAAAAAGTCCATTGACATGTGTGTGTGTCTCTCTCTTTCTGTTTCTATACGTGTGTATATATATATATGCATATACATATATGTACACACTATATATGCATATACATATATGTACACACTATATATACATATATGCACATACTGTGTATACATAGTGTGCCTACATATATATATATATATATATATACACATGTGTATATGACTTGCATTGCATTCTTCAATTATTTCTTTAAAATAATTTTCCTTTTAGCATACTGTAGCATGCTTAAAGTATTCTTGGGTCAAAATTCATTTTGATTCCTGGCTCTTTCACTTTCTAACTGTGTGAGTTTAAGCAAGTTATTTAATTTCTCTGTGCCTCAGTTGTTTTCATCTGTAAAATGGGAATACTGAGATAAATTATTTTATAAGTTTATAGTGAGAATTAAATCAATTAATATTAAGTGCTTAGAAACTCCAGCATTTGCTATGTACTAAACAAGAGGTCATTAGGTCAAACTGCATTCACCACACAGATTTAGATATAACTTTAAGAACGTGATTATGAATAAGTGTTCAAACTAAATTATTAAAAATTAAACGAGAAAGGCAGCACAACTTAATACTAATAAGCGTGAAAATTAATAGAATGGCCAATTTTCAATGAAAAATATGTTAAAATTTAAACAAAAAATAATTTAGAAAGTATCATTAGACTGACAATTATGAAATAACTATATATATACATGTATACATACACACACACACACACACACACACACATATATATAAAGAACTCCCTAAAGGCACTAGACTTAGCAACATCTCAGGCAAGAGCACAGGCAATACCTTCCAAAAAACATAAAAACAGCACATTTCCCAGTATCTTCAATAAGACTCCCAGGCCATGATCATGGGAGTCTGCTCCAACACCTGCCTCTCTCTGGAACTAGAAAGTGGAGTCAGAATTGCAAGGAAAGCCCTTCCCTGGGATTCAAGCCAATGAAAAGGAAAACCCCCTTTCTACCAACAGAGTGTGATGGAGAAAGGGCAAGCTATGAGTATGCTGGAAGCCTTGAATCCACTGTTCTTGAAACAAGCCTGTTTTCCCTATTGTGTGACCCAACGGCTTTCCTTTAGTTTAAATTTGTTTAAACAGACATATTGTCACTGCCACCAAAACAGTTCTTTACTAACACCACAAATCACAATTGTGAAAATAGATACTCTTCAGGGAGCGGGGACAATCTGTTAACCTATCTTTACAAATAATTTCAGTGAGTATTTGTACATCAGAAAACATATAAAAACTTAGTGCTGTTTACTTTAGATGGAGGCATTTGAAGTAACTTGTAATTTTGTTTGCTTGTTTATTTGAATTTTCTTTCCTTTCCTTTTGGCCTAAATAAACACAGAGTGTTTGTATACTGGAAACACATCATAACTGAAGTATAATATTTACTTAGCCTGAGAGAAGTAAGAACTGAGCTGACACATTCAGTATTCTTATCATGAGTTTTGTATCTTGTGAGACATGTTGGGTGAAGAATCATCCTCTACTGAATTAATTAACCATCTTTTTGGTAAGGCTAGCTGGCCCCTGTGCCTGGTACATCTCTTTTTCATTGCTAGAGACCAGCTGTGCTAATTTTCTGAAGTTAGAAATTCAAATAATGTCATATATGCACTCTAAATCTACCGCTATGCAAACATATTTGTTTTCAGAAAAACTTTATTTTTAATCAATTTTCTCAACGAGTGGCCTTGGACCACCTGTATCACAATTACTGCAGTATTTGTTAAAAATAGGTTATTAGATCCAACATTAGACATTGGTGAATCAGAATATTTATTGTTAGGGTACTGGAATGATTATTTCCAGGCAGCTTAGAAATAAGATAATCATTACATCGTCCACATTTTATAAACCAAAGGTCTAGTGTAACAAAAACTTACTTTCTTCCTAAGGATATACCCTGAACTAAAGTTTATTTAAATTAATGCTCAAGAGTAAATATTATTAATCACTAGAAGCAAACATTTTCATATTCATGTGCTACTGGTGTTTCTCAACCGATATCAAATACCATTTCATATCCAGATAAAAAAATTTTTTAATTAAATTAAAGAAAAAAATTAAAAATTAAGATGTATATTCATAAAGGAAGAACAACCATTTTTATTTTCGAAGAGTCACATCTTATAGACAAATATAGTAGTAGTCAAGGAAAGTAATAGAGTAAAACAATGATTTTTCTTCCTTCAAGTAGAAGAATGAAACATATCTAAAAACAGCAGGAGGTTGAATTACAGGTAGAACTAAAAGAAAATGGGCCCTGGGATAAAATTCTAGCAAAGAAATGAATTTAATGCTACTGAATTTGAAAACCAACTTTCATTACAACATATGGTGATTATAATCCATGCCCTTAGATCGTGTGTAACAAGATCCATGGTATCAATTTTTCTGAGTCATTTTCATGTCATTCCCCCAAAACTGCAGGCTATGTCCGAATGCAGAGAGAGTATTAGCAGCACAGCTGTGTCTAAGAATGGATTCAGTGATAAACCGTATTGGAAAACAATTTACAAAGTATAAGATATTTTTCAAATATTATACAATATTACTTGTTATTGCATTTTCTTAATAAGCCTAAAGCAGATCTGCACCTTATGATAACAGAGTGCTTTCAACACACTGAAACTAAGATATTTTATTTTGCTTGTTTCTTGTCTGCACTATGTAGGATATTAGTTCCCTGACCAGGAATCAAATCTGTGCCCCCGCAGTGGAAGTGTGGAGTCTTAACCCCTGGACCATGCATTCATGCTCAGCTTGCATCCGTCATGTCCAACTCTGCACGACACTATGGACTGTACCCACCAGGCTCCTCAGTCCATAGGATTCTCCAGGCAAGAATACGTGCTGGGGTGCCATTTCCTTCTCCAGGCCATCTTTCAGACCCAGAGGTCAAACCCATGACCCCTACATCTCCTGCATTGCAAGCAGATTCTTTATCGCTGAGCCAGATGGCTCAGTGGACAATCAGGGAAGTCCAACTAAGAACTTATAAAATATGTATTGTTAAGATTTACTATAGGAAAGCTTTGAAAGTGAGTGAGGCCCTGTGGGGCTCCCAGGCACAAATGCCTTTCTGTCTCCTGTTTCTCCCTGGCAAGACTCCAGCCATTATGACCTTTCCTGAGTTCCAAAGGGCAGTTTCCAGGGTTGCTAATCAAGAGAGAAGCAGCCAAGCTATCAGGCAAAATTAAAGGGACCAGAGAAGTTCCCCAAGGTTGTGCTGTGCTTAGCTGCTCAGTCTCCTCTTTGCAACTTCATGGACTATAGCCGACCAGGCTCCAGGAAAGAACAGTAGGGTGGGTTGTCATGCCTTCCACCAGGGAATCTTCCCAAGCCAGGGAGAGAACCCAGGTGTCCTGCACTGAAGGCAGACACCTTGCCATCTGAGCCACCAGGGAGGCCCCACCAAGATCCAGTCGCTCAGTCATGGTCAACTCTTTGAACCCTAGTGGACTGCAGCATGCCAGGCCTCCTGTCCATCAGCAAATGCTGGAACTTGCTCAAACTCATGTCCATTGAGTCAGAGATGCCTTCGCACCATCTAATTCTCTGTCATGCCCTTCTCCTCCTCCCTTCGATCTTTCCCAGCATCAGGGTCTTTTCCAGTGAGGCAGTTCTTTGGATCAGGTGGAGTATTGGAGTTTCAGCATCAGCATCAGTCCTTCCAATGAATATTCAGAACTGATTTCCTTTAGGATGGACTAGTTGGATCTCCTTGCAGTCCAAGGAACTCTCAAGAGTCTTCTCCAACACCACAGTTCAAAAGCATCAATTCTTCAGTGCTCTCAGCATTCATTAAGGTCCAATGCTTACATCAGCTTTCTTTAAGGTCCAACACTCACATCCATACATGACCACTGGAAAAACAATAGTTTTGACTAAATGGACCTTTGTCAGCAAAGTAATATCTCTGCTTTTTAATACACTGCTGTCTAGGTTTGTCATAACTTTCCTTCCAAGGAGCAAGTATTTTTTTAAATTTCATGGCTGCAGTCACTTTCTGCAGTGATTTTGGAACCCAGGAAAATAAAGCCTGCCACTGTTTTCATTGTTTCCCCATCTATTTTCCAGGAAGTGATGGGACCAAATGCCATGATCTTAGTTTTCTGAATGTTGAGATTTAAGCTGACATTTTCACACTCCTCTTTCACTTTCATCCAGAGGTTATTTAGTTCTTCTTCACTTTCTCTCATAAGGGTGAAATCTGCATATATGAAGTTATCGATGTTTCTCCCAGCAATCTTGATTCCAGCTTGTGCTTCATCCAGCTCAGTGTTTCTCATGATGTACTTTGCATATGACTTAAATAAACAGGGCGACCATGATGTACTCCTTTTCCTATTTGGAACCAGTCTGTTATTCCCTGTCCAATTCTAGCTATGGCTTCCTGACCTACGTACAAATTTCACAAGAGGCAGGTCAGGTGGTCTGGTATTCCCATCTCTTTCAGAATTTTCCACAGTTTATTGTGATCTACACAGTCAAAGGCTTCAGCATAGTCAATAAATCAGAAAGATGTTTTTCTGAAATTCTCTTGCTTTTTTGATGATCCAGCGGATGTTGGCAATTTGATCTCTGGTTCCTCTACCTTTTCTAAAACGAGCTTGAACATCAGGAAGGTCACATTTCACATATTGCTGAAGCCTGGCTTGGAGAATTTTGAGCATTATTTTGCTAGTGTGTGAAATGAGTGCAATTGTGCAGTAGTTTGAGCATTTTTTGGCATTGCTTTTCCTTGGGATTGGAATGAAAACTGACCTTTTCCAGTCCTGTGGTCACTGCTGAGTTTTCCAAATTTGCTGGCATATTGAGTGAAGCACTTTCACAGCATCACCTTTTAAGAAGAGAAATAGCTCAAGTGGAATTTCATCACCTCCACTAGCTTTGTTCGTAGTGATGCTTCCTAAGGCCCATTTGACTTCACATTCCAGGATGTCTGGCTCTAGGTGAGTGATCACCCCATCATGATTATCTGGGTCATGAAGATCTTTTTTGTACAGTTCTGTTTATTCCTGCCACCTGTTCTTAGTATTTTCTGCTTCTCCATATCATTTCTCTCCTTTATTGAACACATCTTTGCATGAAATGTTCCCTTGGTATCTCTAATTTTCTTGAAGAGATCTCTAGTCTTTCCCATTCTGTTGTTTTCCTCTATCTTTGTACTGATCATTGAGGAAGGCTTTCTTATCTCTCCTTGCTATTCTTTGGAACTCAGCATTCAAATGGGTGTATCTTTTCCTTTCTCCTTTGCTTTTCACTTCTCTTCTATTCACAGCTATTTGTAAGGGCTCCTCAGACAACCATTTTGCTTTTTTGCATTTCTTTTTTCTTGGAGATGGTCTTAATTCCTGTTTTCTGTACAATGTCATGGACCTCTTTCCATATTTCATCAGGCACTCTGTCTATCAGATCTAGTCCCTTAAATCTATTTCTCACTTCCACTGTATAATCATAAGGAATTTGATTTAGGTCATACCTGAATGGTCTAGTGGTTTTCCCTACTTTCTTCAATTTAAGTCTGAATTTGGCAATAAGGAGTTCATGATCTGAGCCACAGTCAGCTCCTCATCTTGTTTTGGTTGACTATTTAGAGATTCTCCATCTTTGGCTGCAAAGAATATAATTAATCTGATTTTGGTGTTGACCATCTGGTGAGGTCCATGTGTAGAGTCTTCTCTTGTGTTGTTGGAAGAGGGTGTTTGCACATTCTTTTGATAAGACTCTATGAGCCTTTGCCCTGCTTCATTCTGTACTCCAAGGCCAAATTTGCCTGTTACTCCAGGTGTTTCTTGACTTCCTACTTTTGCATTCCAGTCCCCTATAATGAAAAGGACATCTTTTTTGGGTGTTAGTTCTAAAAGGTCTTGTGATTCTTCATAAAACCGTTCAACTTCAGCTTCTTCAGCATTACTGGTTGGGGTATAGACTTGGATTACAGTGATATTGAATGGTTTGCCAAACAGAGATCATTCTGTCGTCTTTAAGATTGCATCCAAGTATGGCATTTTGGACTCTTCTGTTGACTATGATGGCTACTCCATTTCTTCTAAGGGATTCTTGCACCTAGTAGTAGATTTAGTGGTCATCTCAGTTAAGTTCACCCATTCCAGTCCATTTTAGTTCACTGATTCCTAGACTGTCAACATTCACTCCTCTTTGACCACTTCCAGTTTGCCTTGATTCATGGACCTAATATTCCAGGTTCCTATGCATGACTGCTTTTTACAGCATTGAACCTTGCCTCTATCACTAGTCACATCCATAACTGGGTGTTGTTTTGCTTTGACTCTCTCCCTTCATTCTTTCTGGAGTTACTTCTTCACTGATCTCCAGTATCGTATTGTGCACCTACCGACCTTGGGAGTTCATCTTTCAGTGTCCTATCTTTTGCCTTTTCATACTGTTCATGGGGTTTTCAAGGTAAGAATACTGAAGTGGTTTGCCATTCCTTTCTCCAGTGGACCACATTTTGTCAGAACTCTCCACCATGACTCATCCATCTTGGGTGTCTGCGTGGCATTGGAGAGGCAAGCAGCCAAGAGGAGATATCCCATGTCCAAGGTCAGGAGCAGTGGCTGTGCTTTGCTGGAGCAACATGAAGAGATACTCAACATGCAAGGTAAGAAAAACCCCAGTAAGACAGTAGGCCCTGAGAGAAGGCATCAGAGGACAGACAGACTAAAACCACAATCACAGAAAACTAGCCAATCTGATCACATGGACCACAGCCTTGTCTCACTCAATGAAACTAAGCCATGCCACGTGGGGCCACCCAAGACAGAAGGGTCATAGTGAAGAACTGGTTTCTCTACCGCTTCAAAACCCACGTGAACATCTGAGACTTCTCAGTTCACATATTGCTGAAGCCCAGCTTAAAGGATTTTCAAAATGACCTTGCTAGCATGTGAAATTTGTTCTTCCTGTCAGCTGCAAATTGGAACTTACCAAGAGCTTTGCCAATGTCTGAACAACAAAGGCATTTTCCATCTGCCTCTATGGAAATTTAACTCCTTGCTGCCATAGCTGTTAATGTTCAACAATGCCTCAGGGAGTGCAGGGTGGGGGGAGGCACTCTGTGCTCCAAGGAATCTGGTGACACAGGTCTTTCAGTTCAGTTCAGTCACTCATTCGTGTCCAACTCTTTGCAACCCCATGGACTGCAGCACGCCAGGCCTCCCTGTCCCTCACAACTCCTGGAGTTTACTCAAAATCATGTCCATTGAGTCAGTGATGCCATCCAACCATCTCATCCTCTGTAATCCCCTTCCCCTCCCATCTTCAATCATTCCCAGCCTTAGGGTCTCTCAAATCAGTCAGCTCTTCGCATCAGGTGGCCAAAGTATTGAAATTTCAGCTTCAACATCAGTCCTTCCAATGAATATTCAGGACTGATNTTGGCAACCAAAACACAGCCATCAGTCTGCCCTGGGCCGGGCATTTCCACCAGCCCTGACCACCTGACCTTTCCTCCTCCCCGTTCCCATCTGTCACTGGTACTCTCCCTGGCCGCTTACAGGCAGTTTCAGGTTTTCCGTTTTCCTCCTGGTGCAGCTCCAGGCACCACCTGTGTCTTCCTTCTCCTCTGGGTGGCTCCACTGACCCCCCCAACTTCTCAGCTGTGTTCCTCTTCTATCAGCCCAAACAAGGCCTCCCAAACCTTCCCACTACTGAGGAAAGTGCTCTTTCAGTGTAGACCTCCCAGCATTTGGCATCTTCTGTGGGGAACAGGCCTCCATCCTCAGCTCCAGCAGTCAGCTCTGGTGTCTTAGTTAGGCTAATTTTTTTTTTTTTTAAGCCTTCTTCTTTCTGCTCATCTTCATGGCTGTTAGTCACCCTCCTCCTACAACTTACCAGCTCTTGGGATGGCTTCACCCTCTCCATCTCTAATTTGTCTCCAGCCCTCTCAAAGTCAGCCCTCCTCAAGTGACAATGAGCAAAGTCTTTCCGGCTGACCAGTTGGAAGCGGCACCACCGTCACCATCATCAATGCTGTGAATATTATCACCGGCTTCAGTGTCAGCTTAGTGCCAGTTGCTTAGAAGATGGACTGAATTCATTGAGTCTGTGGACATTGACTCGCAGACCAAGTCACGACCTCTGTGTGGTGTTGTGAAGCTTGTCAAGGACAAGAGTCAGGATGAGAACCCACTGACATGGGTGTCCTTGGGCACAGCTGGATCTGCCGGAGTCAGAGGGGACTTCCATCCCCCATTCTTGCCCTGAGAGAGGTACTTTCAGGGGCCCGATCTATGCTGAGACACAGAGATGAAGGGGCCCTGTTTTCTGGCTCCTTTGTGGGCTGAGGGGACTCACTTACTGATCTGTAGCTGAGCACCCTCTACACATGGGGATGCCTTGGCTTATGGCATGTGTGTGAAAATCAAGAAGAATCAAAGTGAAGTTATCTATTAAGAAGGGGAAATGTTCAATGGAGGACCAAATCTACTCTCTCTCCTTTCAGTCAGTTCAGTTGCTCAGTCATGTCCGACTCTTTGAGACCGCCTGGACTGCAGCACGCCAGGCCTCCCTGTCCATCACCAACTCCCAGAGCTTACTCAAGCTCATGTTCATTGAGTCGGTGATGCCATCCAACCATCTCATCCTCTGTCATCCCCTTCTCTTCCTGCCCTCAATCTTNCTTTGCCCTGCTTCATTCTGTACTCCAAGGCCAAATTTGCCTGTTACTCCAGGTGTTTCTTGACTTCCTACTTTTGCATTCCAGTCCCCTATAATGAAAAGGACATCTTTTTTGGGTGTTAGTTCTAAAAGGTCTTGTGATTCTTCATAAAACCGTTCAACTTCAGCTTCTTCAGCATTACTGGTTGGGGTATAGACTTGGATTACAGTGATATTGAATGGTTTGCCAAACAGAGATCATTCTGTCGTCTTTAAGATTGCATCCAAGTATGGCATTTTGGACTCTTCTGTTGACTATGATGGCTACTCCATTTCTTCTAAGGGATTCTTGCACCTAGTAGTAGATTTAGTGGTCATCTCAGTTAAGTTCACCCATTCCAGTCCATTTTAGTTCACTGATTCCTAGACTGTCAACATTCACTCCTCTTTGACCACTTCCAGTTTGCCTTGATTCATGGACCTAATATTCCAGGTTCCTATGCATGACTGCTTTTTACAGCATTGAACCTTGCCTCTATCACTAGTCACATCCATAACTGGGTGTTGTTTTGCTTTGACTCTCTCCCTTCATTCTTTCTGGAGTTACTTCTTCACTGATCTCCAGTATCGTATTGTGCACCTACCGACCTTGGGAGTTCATCTTTCAGTGTCCTATCTTTTGCCTTTTCATACTGTTCATGGGGTTTTCAAGGTAAGAATACTGAAGTGGTTTGCCATTCCTTTCTCCAGTGGACCACATTTTGTCAGAACTCTCCACCATGACTCATCCATCTTGGGTGTCTGCGTGGCATTGGAGAGGCAAGCAGCCAAGAGGAGATATCCCATGTCCAAGGTCAGGAGCAGTGGCTGTGCTTTGCTGGAGCAACATGAAGAGATACTCAACATGCAAGGTAAGAAAAACCCCAGTAAGACAGTAGGCCCTGAGAGAAGGCATCAGAGGACAGACAGACTAAAACCACAATCACAGAAAACTAGCCAATCTGATCACATGGACCACAGCCTTGTCTCACTCAATGAAACTAAGCCATGCCACGTGGGGCCACCCAAGACAGAAGGGTCATAGTGAAGAACTGGTTTCTCTACCGCTTCAAAACCCACGTGAACATCTGAGACTTCTCAGTTCACATATTGCTGAAGCCCAGCTTAAAGGATTTTCAAAATGACCTTGCTAGCATGTGAAATTTGTTCTTCCTGTCAGCTGCAAATTGGAACTTACCAAGAGCTTTGCCAATGTCTGAACAACAAAGGCATTTTCCATCTGCCTCTATGGAAATTTAACTCCTTGCTGCCATAGCTGTTAATGTTCAACAATGCCTCAGGGAGTGCAGGGTGGGGGGAGGCACTCTGTGCTCCAAGGAATCTGGTGACACAGGTCTTTCAGTTCAGTTCAGTCACTCATTCGTGTCCAACTCTTTGCAACCCCATGGACTGCAGCACGCCAGGCCTCCCTGTCCCTCACAACTCCTGGAGTTTACTCAAAATCATGTCCATTGAGTCAGTGATGCCATCCAACCATCTCATCCTCTGTAATCCCCTTCCCCTCCCATCTTCAATCATTCCCAGCCTTAGGGTCTCTCAAATCAGTCAGCTCTTCGCATCAGGTGGCCAAAGTATTGAAATTTCAGCTTCAACATCAGTCCTTCCAATGAATATTCAGGACTGATTTCCTTTAGGATGGACTGGTTGGATCTCCTTACAGTCCAAGGGATTCACAAGAGTCTTCTTCAACACCACGGTTCAAAAGCATAAATTCTTCGACACTCAGCTTTCTTTACAGTCCAAATCTCACATCCATACATGAATACTGGAAAAACCATAGCTTTGACTAGATGGACCTTTGTTGGCAAAGTAATATCTCTGCTTTTTAACAAGCTGTCCTGGTTGGTCATAACTTTTCTTTCAAGGAGCAAGCATCTTTTAATTTCATGGCTGCAATAACCATCTGCAGTGATTTTGGAGACCCCAAAATAAAGTCTGCCACTGTTCCACTGTTTCCCCATCTATTTCCCATGAAGTGATGGGACCAGATGCCATGATCTTAGTTTTCTGAATGTTGAGCTTTAAGCCAACTTTTTCACTCTCCTCTTTCACTTTCATCAAGAGGCTCTTTAGTTCTTCACTTTCTGGCATAAGGGTGGTGTCATCTACATATCTGAGGTTATTGATATTTCTCCTGGCAATCTTGATTCCAGCTTGTGCTTCATCCAGTCCAGTGTTTCTCATGATGTACTCTTCATATAAGTTAAATAAGCAGGGTGACTATATACAGCCTTTATATATCCCTTTCCCAATTTCAAACCAGTCTGTTGTTCCATGTTTAGTTCTAACTGTTGTTTTCTGACCTGCATACAGATTTCTCAAGAGGCAGGTCAGGTGGTCTGGTACTCCCATCTCTTTCATAATTTTCCATAGTTTATTGTGATCCACAGAGTAAAAGGCTTTGGCATAGTTGATAAAAACAGGTCTTTAGAGAGCTGGATATTTTTAGGAACAGATTTTATTATCTCAATTCTTCAATCTCCTCATATATAGAGAAGCACTAAGTCCCTTCATGGTGACATCATGACTATCAAAAAACCTTTTTGCAAAATGTGTGCTTCGTGGTATTGGACTCCCCCTTCACCAGAACCTTATATATTGACCTTCTCCCAGCCCCCGGCCCCCATCACTTTGGAGCAGTCTCTCAGAGCCATGTGAGAGGCTGCCTCTCAGGCTGCAGTCCTCATTTTGCCCCAAATGAAACTTAACTTGCTACACTTAACTTGTACCTCTTTTTCAGTCAACGACCATACTAAACATTTTTTGGCATTGTCCTTCTTTACGATTGGAATGAAAACTGACCTTTTCCAGTCCTGTGGCCACTGCTGAGTTTTTCAAATTTGCTGATGTACTGAGTGAAACACGTTAACAGCATCATCTTTTAGGATTTGAAATAGCTCAACTGGAATTCCATCACCACCACTAGTTTTGTCCCTAGTAATGCTTCCTAAGGCCCACTTGACTTCACACTCCAGGATGTCTGGCTCTAGATGGGTAACCACCCCATCGTGGTTATCTACATCATTAAAACCTTTTTTGAATAGTTCTTTTCTGTATTCTTGCCACCTCTTCTTTATCTATTCTGCTTCTGTTAGGTCCATGCCATTTCTGTCCTTTATTGTGTCCATTCTTGCATGATATGCTTCCTTGATATCTTTAATTTTCTTGGAGAGTAATCTAGTCTTTCCCATTCTATTGTTTTCCTCTATTTTTGCTTTTTTTAAAAAAAAATTGTTCATTTAAGAAAGCCTTCTTATTTCTCCTTGCTGTTCTCTGAAACTTTGAATTCAGTTGGGTATATCTTTCCCTTTCTCTTTTGCCTTTGGCTTTTCACATACGGCACTTAGTCATTTAGTTAGTAAACAATGGTGAGTTCTTGCTATGGACCAAGCTATATTAATATTTTGAGAGGAGGTTAGTGGGGAGGCAAAGTAATAGATCAATATATTAATATATTGCAACAAATGTATGCTTTGATGGTGGCAAGAGCAGAAAACTCCGAGCCTATGTATGAGGGGTGCAGACTTCAGATTTCCAAGGTGAAGCAAAATTGTTCATAAATGGAAGTACTGATTATCAAGCTGTTTAAGATGAGTAGTTTACCAGAGATATGATGCCAGGTGACTAGAGTTTATGAATCGAGGATTATTGGATGTGGTATTGTTGGAATATAGGGTTTGAATAAGGCAGTGTTGAGAGATAAACCTGAAGGTTGATGTGGTATTTCTGTCCTCAGGAAGTTGGAAGACCTTTGAGATCTTTTAAACTGGAGAACTAGATGAGTTAGTGCAGGAATTCTATCAAAGGCAGATAGTAAATACTTTAGGCTCCTTGGACCATTTGCTTGACTATGTAACATAAAGGCTACATTGATAAAAGGTCAACACAAATGATCATAGCTGTGTTGCCATAAGATCTTACTTACCAAAACAAGTAATTGGCTGGATTTGCCCCATTGGCTGATGCTCACCAACCACCCATTTTGAAGTCCACAATGGCTGAAGAATTAAAAATGAATTTAAGAGCAACAAGGATGGAGGCAGAGAGAATATATAGGATATAATTGCAACACTGCCAGTAAAAGAGTCATAATTAAGAGAAAAGCAGTACATGGAGGAATTAGAAGAAAGTGAATACAGGAAACCTTAGAAATTTAAAGATGTAGCAGTCAATGATGTGAAGGATGTGTAATGAAGTGATAAATGCAGGTCAAGGATGACTTGCCACTGGGAAGGTGATAGGTGCTTAGAACACATAAGCGCTGGCAGAGGGTTGGTGCTGAGTGGAAAAGAAATCATTTCTGTCATATGCAACATGAAAGCTGAGAATTGCAATATCCAAATAGAGAGCAGTAATTTCTGTTAGGCCAGAAACCAAGGACAGAGATCCTGGGAACAGCCATCAGTATTGGTCTGGCTCCAGAATGCTCCTATCTAGAGTATATTGAGCATATCTCATATTGAGACAAAGGAATGCCTAATGCAAATTAAAAAATTAAATAAAGAAGCCACACCACCATCAAATGGTGAAGCCCATGTTCTGTGGCATGCCGCTGTGAAGGCGGTATTACAGAGGTTTCCACAAGAAAATAACTGGAACGTTGAATGACATAGTGTAAAAATACTTCTGCATTATTGTAGAATAGAGTACTTGAGGACAGGTTCTTTTTTTTTTTTTTGTAAATTTTACAATGCTAAGATGATAAACCTGACACAGTGCAATAGGAATGCTAAAGTGTAATTATTTCTCATGGATTCAATTTGAAAATGCCAGCCTGGTGGCTCTGTAGTTAATGAAAGCTGTGCAGCTATTTCACTGACAGACAGCTTTAGATATTGAGGTAAAAGATTCTAAGCCCATGAGGAGAACAAAGGATGTTCTCTTGCTGATAATGACAATGTCTATTAAAATTGGACATTAATAAACTCAATATTGATTATGTTATTGGATATACTCTTCCTTTTTTTTCTACATGACTAAAAAAAAAAAAAAAACACCGCACACATAACTTTCCTAAATAGTTCTTCTGTATGCTAGAACTGCATCATAACATGTTTAGTGACTGCACGGATTTGGGACATAACAGAGTGCAAATAAAAGGCCCACTGAAACACAATTACCTTAAGAAAATACCAAAAATATGAGTGTTAAATTTATTCCTGTAAAAGTATGCTGTGAAAATGTTTCACTATACAAGTTTAGATTTTATTTTACATAAGCAAAGTAATAACAATTTCCAGGATCATTTCCCCAACCTGTCTACAGTTTAAAATCTCAATTGTATTGCCATTTTATTAAAAGTGTAAATGTTGTGATCCTAAACCTTTTTCATCTGACTGTTGTGATTCTTAACGTTATATGACACTTGAAGATGTACTTGTTCACAACCTACGGCAAATATTTTATTTCCTACTTAGTAACTATTCATACATTTACATGAAGTGTATATCAGTATCCAAGCAGAAATGTAAAGGTTCAAGGGAAATGCTTCAGGGTTTATTATAGCAGAGAACAATACACTATATTTACCCTCCATGATCATGATCTCATATTCTGAAAAGGTGGTATTTATTTTTCACTACACAGAATACAGTCAACTGACTACTACTCTGTGTAGAGTGTAAAATTGCATCCCATGACTTGAAATGAAAATATTTCCATAAATAGAAGTCAGGAATTTGATTGTCAAATGCACTGTTATTTTATTCTGGAAGTTAAGAAAATAATAGAAGTGAATAATGACTATTGATGCATTTATCAGGGGATCTAATCTGGTGCTTATTCCCTGTGAATGGAGTCACTGAGATGAATTTTATACAGGTGTTATAAAGGTTTGTGAAATCAACTAGGGCATTGCAGATGGGAGATTAGTGTGTCTTGGTGAACATTTTATGATTCTGTTAAGTGTAAAGTCAATGAACAGTACCAGAAGAAAGAACCTATCTATAAATCACAGACAATTTGCAATGAATCATAGAAATATTTTACATGATAAATGCAGCTAAAATGTGCCATCAGGGATTTAATTACAGCAAAGGTTCATGATTATGCATCTTTGCTTTCTCCCCTAAGCATGCTTTTCTGTGATCTACAAGACTTTATCATTACGGAGTGTATCATTCACTGAATGCTGTACCTCCTGTCATGGATTTCTTTTGAGAATATACAGCTTGAATGGATCAGTCTTCAAGAAATATTTTCAAGTCACATGTAATAATGTGGTACCTCTCATAAACCCATATTAAGAAGGACAAATTTTGTGCCACATTTTTCTATTTATATTTTCCCCAGTTTAGTAATCCAATTTTCAACCCTCCTCTAAACCATTCAAGAAAAATATAACTTAGCTGAGCATCAATAGCTTCAAATTAGTCAGATATTCAAATAAAAAGCTGACCTTTGTTCAAAGATTGAAGGTTGGCCTTCACAATGTTGTCCCAGGTTAGCTAACTAAAACTTGGAAAAATTGATGTGCTCAAGATATGGCCTCTTTAAGAGGTTTATGCAAATGATTTTTCTCAATTGATCTGCTTCAAATTATCTCCTTCTTAATTCTTTCCATACTTGAATTTGACAACATTCCTCATTTGGTAAAGTATTTCTGAGTACTGAATATGAATTCAGAATGAGAAACAAAAATCTTAAAGTCGAAATAAGTATTTCAATGTCATTAACTATCTTCAACAACATGAAATGAATCAAGTTTGCTGCCAAAAACTAACTGGTGTCTGTACTTTTCTTTGTCTCTTAAATATAATTCATCTGGCTATTATTTGTAGAAGTGCATTTTGAAATAAGGCATAGAAAATTGCAGTCTTTTAAATTTTCTGCATTTGCTACATAATATCAGAGCTAATCTAACTTTATTCATCCTACTGAAATTGAACTGGGTTTTATATTAGTGCTTAAAATGAATTCCAACTTGGAAAATCAATAGGAAACTTGTAAATACTTTTTCTTACCCCAAGTTCTAGATAGCTTTGGAATTCACAATGCATGCACAGGTTGTTTAATACCATTCAAATTTTCTAAAGAGTAATTTAATTTCATCTGAACTAAAGGCAAACTGTGTACAAAAGAATTCAGAGATAATCCATGTTCCTTGAAAGAGCAATATGTGACCAAGAAGTCTGGGTTAAAAGAGAAAAGAAAACAGATGTTAAAAATAGAGATTTGAATTGTTTAGTGATATTATCACCCAGTCCTTCACCTGTGCAAACTTGTGCTAAAATCACAAAATTCCGGTGTTTCTCAACCCTTGGAGCATTCATCATCCAAATCTAGATTATTTACCCAAATCATGGAAAATACTAGCTAACACATAACTAGGTACATTTTCTGCCCAGAAATCTTCAAGCAGCAATGGTTTCTATGATTCCAAAGGCTGAAAAAAAAAAAAAAAAA